>PVHP010049692.1:0-12081 GCA_004024765.1 Zapus hudsonius
AGATGTTGGTTTTAAACTTCTACATTTGGGGGAGAAATTTGTAAAGCAATAATCCAAAATGAATACACTTACAATATAATCTGAAATCCTTGTTAAGAACTGCATGGCCCCACACATCCAGGATTCTGCCTGTCGTACTTTTATCACGCACTTGATGGCAAAGACTATTTGCTATCCCTCAGCAATTAGCTATCTCTTTCTTGATTAGCTCTAGCATCAGCAGGGCTGGGGAGATTGACTTGCCTCATCCCCAGAATTCATGTAACAGCCAGATGTAGTGGCACATGCCCTTTAATCCCACAGCTGTGGAGGTGCAGATTGGAGGGTCCTTGGGGGGTTACTGGTTAACAATTCCAGCCAGATTGGTGATCTCGAGGTTCAGTGCAAGACCATGACTCAAAAACTAAGGTGGGGCTGGAGAGAAGGCTCAGTGGTTTAGTCACTTGCTTACAAAGTGTCATGGCCTTGGCTCAATTCCCGAGCGCCCACGTAAAACTACATGCAGAGTGGTGCATTGGTCTGGAGTTCATTTGCTGTGGCAGGAAGCCCTGGTGTATCCCTTCTCTCTCTCTGTCTCTCTCTCTGCTTGCAAATGAATAAATAAAAATATTTTTAAAACTAAAGTGAAGAGTGGTTGACTCTAGCCTCCGCATGTACACAGGCACACTTGCCCACATAAATGCAAACACGTATACCATGTACACACACACCACACATTTCCATGTTCATAACATGCACCCACATGCAATGAACATGCATACCACACACACGTCTCTCTCTCTCTCTCTCACACACACACAGCCAAAGAACTAGGGTTAGCAAAGTTTATCCAGTTGCATAAACTCAAAATATCAACTGCATTTTCCATTTTCTCTCTCAACTTTCTATGGTCATTGGGGCCAGTGCAATGTGACCAGATGGTATACAACTTCTAACTTATATCTTTAAGTAAAAGAGAAGTACCTTCCTTTTTATTCATTTACTTCTTTTTAAAAAATATTTTATTTATTTATTTATTTATTTTATTCATTTTAAAGCAGAGAGATGCAGAGAGAGAGAGAGAGAGAGAGAGAGAGAGAGAGAGAGAGCACCAGGGCCACACCTTGTGGGTCTGGCTTATGTGGGTACTGGGGAATTGAACCAGAAGCCTTAGGCACTGGAGGCAAGTGACTTAACTGCTGAGCCATCTCTCCAGCCCTCATTTACTTCTTTATTAAGTAGAAACTTTGCCTAGATATACCATGTGTTGGTATCATCACTTCCCTCCTCCCTGCCCTCACCCCACTGAGGCCCTCCTTCCTGGGATTGCTGGTGTTCACTGTTGGGTTGTGAGTTATGAGTTGTGAGAGCAGCTGGCAGTTTCCCCCTCTTTTCTGTTGCCTGGGATACCAGTGAGATGGTGTGATGGTTAGGTTTTGTTGTCAACTTGGATCTTTTTAAATTATCTTGGGTGGGGCTCTGAGGATGTTTACAGGAAGGCAGCCTCTCAGTAGGGGGCAGGACATAAAGAAGCTCAAAGAAGCTAGAAGTAAACATCCTTTCCTGTGTGGGCAATGCAGGAGGGAAATTTCAGAGACTAGGGAAGCCATTAAGTCTGGGATAGGGTTGCAAGACCCCACCCTAAGCTATATAAAGGGGGAAAATGCTCTTTGGCACTCCTGCCTGTTTGCTGATCTTTGTGTATGGTGTTAGTGATGGGTTTCTCTCTCTTCTTGGACCTGTGAAAGGGGAGCAGCCTCTTTTGCATTCTGGAACTTCCCCTGTATCTGTAGCTACAAATAAATCCTTTCCTCCCATAAACTGTGCCTGGTTTGAAGATTCATCCCAGTGGCATGTGGCTGACTACGACAGATGGTAACAGACTGGAAAGTCTGGCAACCATCAAAAATGAAGAACTTTAAACCCACAATACTGTTACAATAAAAAAAAATGAAGAAGTCATTTAGTAAGAAAGGTAAAACACTAGAAAGCCAGGAAGGGTCTGCAATAGCATCAAGTGGGGTAGGGGTGGTTTACTGCTTTTACCTAGGAAAGGATAAGTCTCCACAATGTATGTAGGTCACCGTGTTTGGGGGTCTATCCATTACAATCGATTTTGACTTATACCTAGCCTCATGCTCCTATAATCTAGCTACAGTTGCTTTCTTTTTGTTTCTGTTGTTTTGAGCATTTCAGATTTGCTAATCTATTGAAAATATTCCCCAGATCTTTGCATGGCCAGCTCCTTGCTATTGGGTTTTACCATTTCGTCTAAAGTACCTTCAGTTCTTGGGTGAGAGAGATGGCTCAGTGCTTGTCTGCAAAACCTAACAACCTGGGTTCAATACCCTAGTACCCACAGAAAGCCAGATGGACATGCCACATGCACGTGCATGTGTGTAGAATTTGCAGCGGCTAGAGGCCCTGGTACACCCATTTTCTCTCTCTCTCTCTTTCTCTCTCTCTGCTTGAAAATAAATAATATTTAAAGTACCTTCAGTTCTCTACTTAGCTCTTAGTAGCCTTGTTCTCAATGACTATAATCTGCAGGGATTAGTCTCTTGTCCACCTCTCACTCCTCGTTTCCAGGTGACCAAGAACCTTAGCTGCTATATTAGCTGCCGAATCTCCAGTTACAAAAAACGAAATGAACACAGCAGGTGTTCTGTAAATACCTGGTGCATGAAAAACATAAATGAATTACTAAAGAGTTAATAAATCTAGTCCTTGAATCCCTTTGGCTCCTTTGCCTTCATAATTAGGTAACACTCATGAATTAATGAAGGATTAACAGAAGTGTGTCTATAAACCTCTCTTCAACTCCATCAAGTACTCTTATTTAAGGAGGGGGAAAATCTCAAAGAAACAATACAGGGCTGGAGAGATGGCTCAGCAGTTAAGGCACTTGCCTCCAGTGTCTAAGGCCCCCGGTTCAATTCCCCAGGACCAACATAAGCCAGACCCACAAGGTGGTGGCCCTGGTGCGCTCTCTCTCTCTCTCTCTCTCTCTCTCTCTCTCCTTAAAAATGAATAAAATATTTTTTAAAAGAAACAATACATAAGTCTCTGCTTTTGCTCTTTAAAGCACAACCAGAAAAAAGCACCTCATAAGAAATATGATATGTAGAGAACAGATTCTCTTAAATCATAATATAGTTTATTACATTGACTCTTCGCTGCCAACTGTTGTGAAACACACCATTGTTTTATGGACCACGAGAAAAGGAAAAATGCTGTCATGGTAGATTGTTATGGTTCCCAATTTCTGTCCCCACATGCCTTCCCAGTCTCCCAGTTGGATAGAACACACATCTGCACTCCATTGTCAAGCCTGGCCATGTGACTTATTTGGGACAATTGAATGTAGGTGGATATGAAAAAAGACCAGATTGAAGCAGCTTTTGCGTGTGTACAAGGTTTCAATCAGCTTCTGATTCTTCCCCAAAGAGTCCTAATTATGGCCAGTGAGCCTTCCACCTGAGTTCTAAAATAATACGAGTAGGTGTGACATCTCAGCCCAGCTAGTCAACCATGGCAAAAGCCAGGGGAGCTATAACCAACCTGCAGTCTTCACATAATACAGACAAAAAAGTGTCACTGAAAGCCACTGAGATATTGGGAATCACAATAAATGTTAAACTATTTTGCCATTCATTTTATAAGTTGCACCTTGAGTTCAGAGATGTTAAAATGGGATCAAGTTCATGCCTCAGAATCAATAAAATTTGGTGCATATGTTATATATCAGTACAAGATACATACAGAGTTGCCCTGATAATACATACATAATGATGGAATTCATATTTACAGTGAGAACTCTCTTGGTGAACAAATTGCCCTTTTAATGACATTGTCACCTCAGGTACTAACTGAAATGGAAACTAATTAGAAGCAAAGTTCCATCTCAAGGGAAAGATTAGTTGTATCGTGTCATTACTTATCTATTAGTCAGCTTTTATTTCCATAATGTAAATCTTTATTACAAACCACTCTACCATGATTGTTATCTTTTTAAAAAATATTTTTATTTATTTACTTGTAAGCAGAGAGAGATAGAGACAGAGACATAGAGAAAGAATGGGTGCCCCAGGGCCTCCAGCTACTGCAAACAAACTCCAGACACATGCACCACTTAGTGCGTCTTGTTTTACACGGGCACTGGGGAATTGAACTCGGGTTGTTAGGCTTTGCAGGCAAGCTCCTTAACTGCTGAGCCATCTCTCAAGCCCTCATTATCTTTCTTGTCAATATGCAGGTCGTCTAGGTTAGTGTGACTTGGGCTGAGCTCTGCTGCATAGCTCTTCTGAGGCTGTGGGCACAGTGAGTCTAGATTATACACCAAGCCAGGTCCCGTGCTGTTCTCCGTGTCTCCCAGCTTTCTACAAACAGCTACCTGAGGCACATTCTTCTCGTGGCATTGGCAAAAAGCAAAACATGAAAGAATGAAAACGCTTGATGTCAGGATCGGAAATGACACACTGTGACATATATCCACATTCTATGCCCAAGACCAATATTGATGGGGGAGTAATAGACTTCCTCAAGGGAGGTAGGTGTGAATATCTGTCAACTATGACAAAATACCATATGAGGGCTGGAGAGATGACACAGTGGTAATGACACTTGCTTGTAAAGTCTGATGGCTTGGGTTCGATTCCTTAGTACCTACATCAAGCCAGATGCACAAAGTGGCCCTATGAATCTAGGGGTTCATTTGCAGGGGCAGGAGGCCCTAGTGTGGAATCTCTCTCTCTCAAATAAATAAGTAAAAATATTTTTTAAAAAAAAACATGATGAAACCCAGCATTGTGGTGCATGCCTTTAGTTCCAACACTTGGGAGGCAGAAGTAAGAGAATCACCTTGAGTTTGAGGCCAGCCTGAGACACAGTGAATTCCAGGTCAGCCTGGGTTAGAACAAGACCCTACGTGGATAAAAAAACATTATGAGGTATATATGCAGGTATTTTACACCCATTTTCAAATGAAGAAACGAGGCTCAGAAAGGGTCTGATGACTTGCCTCAAACTCAGTGCAGTTCAGGAAGGATGCAGCAGGATTTGATTCCAGAGCCCTGGCTCTTTCCATCATCCTGTATGTTTTTTATTTTTATTATGTATGTGCGTGTGCAAGTGTATGAGTTCAAGCACACCCATGTCACAGAGCACACCCACCAGAGACAAATTTTGAAGCACAGAAAGAGCAGAAAGAGAGAGAGAGAGAGAGAGAGAGAGAGAGAGAGAGAGAGAGAGAGAGAGAGAGAGAGAGAGAATGGGTGTGCCAAGGTCTCTAGCCACTGCAAACAAATTCCAGATGCGTGCGCCACTTTGTGCATCTGGCTTTATGTGGGTACTGGGGAATTAAACCTGGGTTGGCAGACTTTGCGAGCAAGTACCTTTCACTTCTGATCCAATCTGCTTCTGGTTTTTTATGTGGTATTGGGGATCAAATTCGGTTAATCCAGCTTGAGTGGTAAGTGCTTTATCCCTAGCCCCTGTATGGTTTTAATAATCCAAACTCCAGAAGGCACTTAAAGGGGAAAACTGCAGTGGTAATTTTATGATAAGATACCAGATCCGAGAAAAAGAAGTAGGCAAGATAAAACACCAACTACTTTGAGATTCTAATCAGTGAAGATGTCTTCCTCAGTAGCTTCATAGAGGAAAAGGGGATGCTGTAGGAATCCTCAGAAGGATGTGGGTTCTATTATTTTTAGATCTCCTCATACAAACTTCTTAACACTTTGTCTGCTTAAATACTACCCTTGCTATTTATTTCCTGTCCACTTACTTTGAAAGGGAAACCTTATTTACTCTGATAATTATAAGTAACCTATAAAATTATTATAAAGTGTCTTTTTGTAAAAATTGAGAAAAAACACTTGGGGGCTGTATTGGCAGTCATTTTAAATCAACATTAAAAGCAATTGATGTCCACTAAGAAATAGATTCAAGCTTTCCGATATATGCAAATAGTGCAGCACAGAAAGAAAGAAAAAACCCCAGACAGCAGACAGGATTGTAATATATAAGAATCAAGATACAAATGTCACAAATAAACTCTTTGCAGATATTTTTAAGAAAGAGAGAGGCTAGAGAGATTGCTCAGTGGTTAAGGTGTTTGACTGAAAAGCCCAATGACTCAGGTTCGATTCCCCTTGTACCCACGTAAAGCCAGATGGACAGAGAGGCTCATGCAACTGAAGTTCATTTGCAGTGGCTGGAGGCTCTGGTGTGCCCATTCTCTCTGGTCTCTCTTCTATCTCTCTCTTATTGAAAATAAATAAATAAATAAAATACTTAAATTTAAAACAAGAAAGAAAGAAAGAAGAAAAAAGAAAGGAAGGAAAAAAGAGAAGAGAAGAGAAGAGAAGAGAAGAGAAGAGAAGAGAAGAGAAGAGAAGAGAAGAGGTCCACTTCCAGAGGGCTTCTGAAGATGGAGTTTGGATCATGAGGGTTCCCGGTCTCGCAATGCTAACAGACAGGCTACTTTTGAACGCCTTATGCTTCCTGTACCACATTCTTTCTACAGTAAGTAGCGAGGGAATTTAATGTCACATGAGAGGACCCTAGATCAATGTTACAAATGACCCTGAGACCTACTGTGAGACTTTCATTTCTCCAACCCCTCTATTACTAAGATGCTTTTTGAAATTTTGTTCTTTACTAAGATGATTTTTAATTTCAGATTGCAACTATAGTGACTGATCTCCCTTTAGAATACATATAAAGTCAAGCCATCTTCCAAAATATAATATCAAATGGTAGGCTGGAGAGGGGGGTTCAGTAGTTAAAAGCACGTCTTGCAAAGCCTACTGACCTAGGTTTGATTCCCCAGGACCCACATAAAGCCAGATGCACAAAGCGGTGCATGTGTCTGGAATTTGTTTGCAGTGGTTGGGGGCCCTGGCATGTCCATTCTCGCTTTCTTTTGGTCTGTCTCTCTTCTCTCTGTCTCTCTCTGCTTGCAAATAAACAAACAAATAAATAAACAAATAAATAAATAAATAAGGATGTCTTCAATAGTCAGTGAATTTTCCCTAACATAAAATTCTAGCTTTCTGTGATGTGGCTGTGGGTGCAGCGGGACCCTGCTCCAAACTCTGATGGTGGCTTTTAAAGATACCAAAAGTCTCTATGATATGCAGAATATAAATTACACTCACCTGAATACCAGCTGCAAAATGGAGTCTCTGGTGTATTTGACTTGATCAGAGGCACAAGGGATAAGAATATGAAAGTGAAAGGACCAGTCCCCAAGTCCAAGGTTCAAAGACTTGGGATGTTTCCAGGTAAGAATCCACAAATGACTAGTTGATTTACACAGTCCCTCTGAGACTAAGCAGATCAACAATTGAGCCATCAATGTGGAGCCAGGAGTGGAGGTCGAAATCTCCATCACAAATGCCTAAATCAATTATTTTAATAAATTGACTTAATCAGCTGTTAAGAAAAAATAGGGGTTGGAGAGATGGGTCAGCAGTTAAAGTGCTTGCCTGCAAAGCCTAACGACCTGGGTTCGATTCCCCAGTAACCACTTAAAGCCAGATGCACAAAAAGTGGTACATGCATCTGGAGTTCATTTACAAAGGCAAGAGACCCTGGTGCACCCATTCTCTCTCTGTCACTCTGTGCTTGCAAATAAATAAATAAAAATTAAAAAATTAAAGGTCAGTATAGTGGCTCACACACCTGCAATTCTAGCAGTTGAGGGCCCAAGGAAGAGGATTGTGGTATGTTCAAGGCCAGCCTGGACAAAAGTAAGACACTGTCTAAATTTTTTAAAAATTTAATTAAATTATACATTCTAAGCCATGTAACTAGGAGCAGTCTTAAAGTGACATCACCATAACATTTTTAAGCATCACCGTATTTGTCTTTTGGATGTATGTACGTGCTTTTGAGATGTGGGTAAATTGCATTATTTGTTCTGGAATTCAAAACAGCTGTGTCTCTAAAAGTATAAGAAACAAAAGCATTCATATTCTTCTTAGCTTGAAGGTAGGGGGCCCGTCCCTTAAATGAAGGAGATTTAGAAAGACTCATGTTGTAAATGTCTCACATGGCAGCCCCTGATCTTAGTGAGGACATAGGAGCTCATGCTAATCTTAACAAATGCCCCTTGATAGAGGCGTTATTACTCTTCCATTTTACAAATAAGGAAGCCGCAGTCTGGAGAGTTTATTGAATTTTTTCAACATTGTACTTTTGCTTAATAACAAAGTTGGAATTCAAACACCGGGTATCTGGCTCCCATGTCTCGTCTCTTAATCACCAAGCTCTGTCACTCCCTAAAGAAAGAACAATTCTTGTGAGTTGCTTCTTGTTTAGACTTTGGAGTCCCCGCCTCTTTTATTCTTAGAAATATAAAGCAACATTTAAACTGCCTTTGACATCAACATATTTCTTTCATTTTGTGTACTTCAACCCCATTACTCCCAACATAGTTAGACCAGCCCTACAATGTTCAAACATGTTTCCTACAGATGTTTATTTATGGCATGATTTCAAAGAACTGAAAACATCAGAGTTCTTCTGGGTGATTTAAACCAGGACAGTTTGAGAAACAGTTCTGACACCATGGGAGTTGACAATACCATCTCTTTTATGTGGGTGTGAGCTTCTGGGATCAGCCTTATACACTGGCTCTGATCACTTGATCAGAGTCTTAAAGACTCAGATGGTCTTTAGCAAATTCTTTACAGGCCATCAAGTTGATATCACTTTTTCTATATTGGCAAGGGTAGTAATGGAACCTATCTCTCTCTCTCTCTCTCTCTCTCTCTCTCTCTCTCTCTCTCTCTCTCTCTCTGTCATGGTTTTAGGCTTTATAAGGGGAAAAGTAATTTTTAAAGAATGAAAGGCAAGGCGTGTCTTTCTATGTAGCTTATGCTGGCATGGAACTCACTCTGTAGGCCAAGCTAGCCTTGAACTCACTATCTTTCTTTCTTTTTAAAAAATATTTTATTTATTTATTTGAGAAAGAGAGAGAGAGAGAGAGAGAGAGAGAGAGAGAGAGAGAGAAAGAGGCAGACAGAGAGAATGGGCACACCAAGACCCCCAGCCTCTGCAAATTAACTCCAGACACATGCACCACCTTGTGTATCTATGGGATATATCATGTCAACTTTTTAATATGCTAATTTAACTTTGAAGATTTTTATTAGCTATATGTAGAAATAAATTAGGGTGCAGTCATAGGGAATTTCAAAATGACTTATTTAAATGAACAAGTCATTAAACTTGTGAAAAAAAACTTGGCAAATTACTTTCCTTTTTTTTTAAAAGTATTTTATTTATTCATTTTCAAGCACAGAGATACAGAGAGAGATAGAGATAGGTAGATAGAGAGAGAGAGAGAGAGAGAGAGAGAGAGAGAGAGCACCAGGGCCACCACCTTGTGGGTCTGGCTTATGTGGGTCCTGGAGAATTGAACCTGGGGCCTTAGGCACTGGAAGCAAGTGCCTTAACCTCTGAGCCATCTCTCCAGCCCGGCAAATTACTTTCTTTAAACTAAAATTGTGAAAAGTGAGTTCTCAGCATTAACTATTAAGACTAACATTTGCTCATGTATCCCTACGAGTGTTATCCAATGTTAAAATAAACTATATTAAAGACAGAGGAGGACTGGAGAGATGGCTCAGCGGTTAAGGCACTTGCCTGCAAAGCCTAATGACCTGGGTCAGCATTGGAACAAAGCTTCCTAAGCCTTCCAGCCTGGACTGAAGACCAGAAGCTCTCCAGGAAGCCTGTAGACCTTCAGTGCTGGATCGGGACTTCTGAGGTATCCAGCCATGTGTACTGAGCACCTACCGGTTCTTGCAGACTGCTATTGTGGGACTGCCATAAACTAATCCAATGAATCCCCTTTTTAATACAATTATTTTATTGGCTCTATTCCTTTAGAGAACCCTAAACAAACAAGAAAAAAAACAACAACAATGGAAGCAAAATGAAAAAACAAAACAAAGAAAGGGAAGACAAGATCAATCCTATTAATGGAGGTTGGGGAAAGCGCAATGAAGATAGAGAATAAAATAAAATGACCATGAGAATCAGTTAATCTACTGGTTAATTTTGTTCATGGAATTAATAAAATAAAGAAACACATTTTGGCACTTCACTGCACCTAAGGGATCACCTACTTTTGCTTTTTACAGATGGATAACTGTAAACTCAGAGGAGTTAAAAGATGTGCCTACGGTAATGTAGTTTTTCAGGACAGAGCTATAAAACCCAGGTGGCTGGCCTTTTATAATACTGTCTATGTTCAAGTAAAAACCTCAGCAGAATTTTTTTCCATTCCAAGTTTCTAAGAGAAAATAGTCCCCTGGAAAGAGCCTTTGCAAAAGAAAAGGTCTAACTTCTCCTGTTGAGCTAATCCTAGTGTGAAATTAACCAGCAACATCACTAGCCTGTCCCACACTGTGGTCCTGGAGAGAAAGAAACTAGATAGAGGAGAGTGGGTCTTGGTCCATTTCCTTTCTAAGCTAGTTGTTCAAGGTCAAATGCTTCAAACATTAGAAGGAAATGGCAGGGAAGGACCATCGTGAACACAGGAGTGAGCGTCTGAGAAACGGCCACCAAAAAATTAAACCAATGAAAAAAAAATATGAGTTAGCTTTCTATACCTTCCCCCATGCCTTCCAAAGACTACCTGCAGGGGAAAAAGTGCAGTTCTCAGTCTTACTACTGACAAGATGAATGCTCACCTTTCTGTAATGCAATTCCGCCTGACACCCTTTTGTTGTAAATTTTCAGAAGTCTGACAAGATCAAGTGTTGACAGGACATGAACAGGATCTCTCCTAAGTGGCTGGTGGAAGTATAAATTAGCAGAGCCACTTTGGAAAGCTGTTTGGCATAATCTGCCAAAGTTAAATATTCACATAGCCTACAGCCCAATGATTCCAGTGCTAGATAGAATCTCTTGCCATGTGCACCTGGAGAGCATTTGTAAACCTGTTTATGACAGCATTGTTATAATTGAAGAAAACCTGAAAGCACCCCAGATATTCATTGTCAGGTGAAATGGATAAAGTGTGGCACTTTCACACCATGGATATTGTACAGCAGTGAAAACATAACACTGATTTAGGTGAATCTCAGCAAATTATCACAAAAATAGTCTCCAGCATGGAGCTTCCTTTTTGAAATAAAAATAATAAACTAAAGAATGCATTTTAGGGCTGAAGAGATGGCTCAATGATTAAGGCAGTTACCTGCAATGCCTAAGGACTGTGGTTCGATTCCCCAGTACCCAGGTAAAGCCAGATGCACAAAGTGACGCATGCATCTAGAACTCATTTGCAGCATCAGGAGGCCATGGTGTGCCCATTCTCTCCCTCCTTCTCCCTCTTTGCTTGTAAATAAATAAATAATAAATAATATTTCTTTAAAAAGAATACATTTTTAGAAATACTTATTATTATTATTATTTTGTTTTTTCAAGAAAGGATCTCCTCTCTCCTCATTTCTCTCCTGCGATGTCCTGCAATGTACTTTCAAAATGTGATGAGGTTTTTTGTTATTTTGTTTTTTTGAGGTAGGGTCTCGCTCTAACCCAGACTGACCTGTAATTCACTCTGTAGTGTCAGGGTAACCTCAAACTCACAGTGTTCCTCTTATCTCTGCCTCCCGGGTGCTGGAATTAAACATGTGCACCACCACACCCGGCAGCATTTATTATTTCACATAATTTCTAGGCTTATCTTACGTTGGTGGGTTTGGCCTCAAGCTCACAAATATCCTATCTCCCACCCCAGCCTCTTCAGTGCTGGAAAAAAAAAGGCATGAGCCACTACACCCACTCTCTTTGATTTATTAACCTTTTATGGACAACCTCGCACATATAGACAATATAATGTGATCATAATCTCCTCCCACCGCCCTCCCTTTCCTCTCCCTGAATCCCCTCCACTGAATCCCTTCTTTCCAACTTGCCTCTCTCTTGATGTATTCTCTCCTAGTATGCAGGTCTTTGCGTAGATAGGATCACCCACCGTGAGGTCAGGGACATCAAGGCCACTGCAAATGAAATCCAGATGCATGCACCATTTTGTGCATCTGGCTTTACATGGGTGCTGGGGAACTGAACCCAGGTCAT
>PVHP010049693.1:0-12082 GCA_004024765.1 Zapus hudsonius
TATTTAAAAAAAAAAAAAAAGTAAGTACATGGAGCTGGAGAGATGGCTCAGCAGTTAAGGTGCTTTCCTGAAAAACCTAATCATCAGGGTTCAATTCCCTAGTACACACATAAAGCCAGATGCACAAAGCAGCGTATGTATCTGGAGTTTGTTTGCAGCGGCTAGAGGCCCTGAAGTGTTTTCTCTCCTCTCTCTCTCTCTCCTTTTTGCAAACAAAAATAAAATAAAAAACTAAGTACATGTATTAATAAAGAATAAACAAACAAAAACACATGTTAATGGACAAAGTTTAAAAGGCACAGAAAAGTTCACCATGGAAGCTATGTATCCAGCGGCTGGGAATGTTGCTCAGTGGTAGAACCTGGGTCTAATATGCATGAGGCCCTGGGTTCCCATCATAGCACCTTTCCCCTCCTCCACCAAAAACGTGAACATATCCTATATATTCTATACTTTCCCTTAAGTCATTCAATTTTCTTTTTCAGAGTCAACTATAACTATCAGATTGTGTTTCCTTTGGGGGTATGTTTGATTTATTTATTTCTAGTATTTTAAGACAGTCTTATGTAGCCCACTCTGGCCTTGAACTTGCAGAGGATGACTAAACCTTTGATCCTCCTGCCTCTTCCTCCCAAGTGCTCTGATTACAGAAGTGTGCCTCTATTCTTGGCTAATACTATCTGCTTCTATGTTGCTCTCCATATATTATATATCATATGTTATATGTTACAAATTACATACTACATATTGTGTGTTGCATGTCACATGATACATGTTATGCATTACATGTTGTATGTTATGTACCACAAGTTCACATGTCATATGTGAGCTGTGTGTTACATGTTGTATGTTATGTGTTATATGTCTTATAACATGTGTTTTATGTTGTGTGTTATGTGTGTTACGCCCAGATCGTGACCCCCGTGAAAGACCACCAGAGACCAGGAGTTGGAATGCAACAAACAAGCGTCATTCGGCTTGGGATACAAGCTAGCAGGGAGCTCACTTGCATAGACCAGACGCAGCTGGCTAAGGAGGGAACTGAAGTCAGGCTCATTATAAGGGCAAAAACCACAAAGTCAGGTGACCAGGGTTACAGGGAACAGGGAGCCTCCTGATTGGCTGTGTCTAGGGAAGTTCTATATGGTCTCTATCTTTAGCATTTAGGGTCATTTTTCAACTTTTCTGATTGGTCAGGTCCAGATGTGGCCATATTGTGGTTAGGCATAAGACGCATGACCTAACTGTTTCTGGGAAGTCCCTTCTGTCCTGCAAGTTCCCGGAATAGTCCAGGGGAGAGGGAGTAAGAACAAAGTTATAGAAAGTTTAAACATGGCAGTGCTTTAGTTCAGTTTGGGCCTTACATGTGTTATATGTTGTATATTGTATTTCATATATTATATCATTATATATTGCAGTGCCAGGGGTTGAATGAAGGACCTCATACTTGCTAGGCAAGTGCTCTACCACTGAACTATACCTCAGCCCTGTTTTTGTTTTGGGTTTTTTTTTTGTAAGCGTGTGTGTGTGTGTGTGTGTGTGTGTGTGTGTGTGTGTGTGTGTGTTGCTGGGAGTTATAATAAGGACATTATCCATTGGAAGATTATATTATACCACTATGTATGGTTCCTAGCATGAAAATATATTTCCTTAGCCAACAGTGGTAGTGTACTCCTTTAATCCCATCACTGAGGAGGCTGAGATTGGAGGATCACCTTGAGTTTGAGACCCACCTGAACTATAGTAAGTTCCAGATTAGTCTGGGTAGAGTGAGACACTGTAGTAAAATGTATGTATGTATGTGTTTCTTTTTTTGATTTTTTTGAGGTAGGGTCTCACTCTAGTACAGGCTGACCTGGAATTCACTATGTAGTCTCAGGGTTGCCTTGAACTCACAGTGATTCTCCTACCTCTGCCTCCTGAGTGCTGGGATTAAAGGCGTGTGCCACCACACCCAGCTTGTATGTATGTATTTCTTGAATACCAACTAGCTATTAAGCTTATCCTACACACAAAATACAGCAACGAATAAATAGAAAAATCCCAATACTCACAAGCCTTATAAGCCTTATATTGTAATAGAGAAAATACAAAAAAAAAAAAAACCTAGGTAAAAAGGGCTGACAATGATGTTCAGCTGTACAGCACATACTCTGGGTTCAGTCACTAGCACCAAGCAGATAAATAAGGACATATTACAAAAGAGAAAGTGTTATAGAGAAGTATAAAGTATTTGTTGAGCCAAGCTGTATATAACATTTATCACTGAGAGACATCTATATGAAGAACGTGGTCTGCATGCTGGGTTGAACTTGCCAAAGCCCAGCCAGGCCAAACAGCAGGGACGTTCATGCACAAAAATCAGGAGACCTGCAGGATCAGGAAAGGATGTGCAGTAGAGAGAGGACCGTTGTACTCTTCTCTTTATCAAACAAGCCTTGAGAAAACAGAAACTCCACCAGAGGGAGGAACACTGGCCCACTGACCTGGCCTTGGATGAGTACACAGCACTGGGAGAAGTCTGAGACAGACACGGGGTCATAGAAGCCAGGCATATGGGTGCACACTGGTAATCCCAACTGTTGGGCATGTAGAAGGATCAAAAGTTCAAGGCCAGCCTAGGAAACTGAGGGAGACCTTATATCAAAATAAAATTTAAAATGAACTGGAAAATGCAGCTCAGTGGTAGAGCGCTAGCCTAACATGTGGGTTCCATATCCAGTACCAGAAAAAAAAAAAATCATTAAAGCCAATAGCTCAGCCTTTTTGGAAATGAATGATCATAAAGACAAGGTGGAGAATGGAACATAAAAAGGCAACAAGTCATAATAAAGTTCCTCCTGTCTCCAAACCAGTCCCCTGAGACACGGCGACAGATAGGGAGTGGAACTCATAAAAGAGAGAGACTACAGATATCTACCACAAGGCAGAGGAGAGCAGATCTCCAGGTCCTTATGGGAGAAGCCTTAGGGAGACTGACTTGGGTGGGTTGAAAGGGGCAAAGCACTCACAGAAGATATGGTATACAAAGGGCTGCCGTAGAAGGAGGTGATGGAGCTTCCTGTTACTGCTATGTTCTCTAAGCAGGGGCAGAGGGATTCTAAAATGCTCTATTTCTGTCTTTGGAGCACAGACCAGGCCCAGTCTAAGTGGACTAGATGGATAGTTCACAAAAACCCCGGGAACCAACTGGCTTTCCTAGAGTTTCACAAGAGTGAAACTTTTTCCGAGAGTACCATTAATTAATGCTCTAATCAGCACAATAATTGCCATCGTCTTTCTAAGTCTCTGTACTCAGTGCCAGGTGAATACCACATGCATCCTCCAGCAAGACTTGGAGGCAGGGACAATCATTCTCAAGGCATCTACATTCCAAATTCTCGCCCTCCCCCTTCCAGTGAGCTCAGGAAATTGATTTTAATCCACCAAGCTCCTGTTCCTTAGCAACAGAAGTGCCTGTTCCTAGCAACTAGGAGCCAAGAAGATGCTGCAGAGAGGGGACTCTCTCTCTCTCTCTCTCTCTCTCTCTCTCTCTCTCTCTCTCTCTCTCTCTCTCTCTCTCTCTCTCTTTCTCAAATAAATCAAAATATTTTTCAATTACTAAAATTACAGCCAGTCATGGTGGCACACGCCTTTAATCCCAGAACTCGGGAGGCAGAGATAGGAGGATTGTCGTGAGTTCAAGGTTAGCCTGAGACTACATAATGAATTCCATGTCAACCTGAGCTATAGCAAGACCCTACCTTGAAAAACCAAACAAAAAAATTAGTGAAAATTTAAAAATTTGGACCAGGCTGACTACTAGGCTATCCATGATTCCCTGCCCCAAGGACTGATCCAGACGGCCCACGGAGGAGGATATCCAGCTGATTGGGGATGGGGAAGAGGGGTATTGGGGAACTACGGATAACAACTCATCGTTTGCCCACTATATAATGTAACTCATTATGGACAAAAAAAAAATTTAATTTGGGCATGTTGGCTCATGCCTGTAATTCCAGCAGTTAGGAGGTAGAGGCAGGAGGATCAGGAGTCCAAGGTAATCTTGGCTACCTAGCAAGTTTGAGGACATCCTGGGCTACATGAGACCCTGTTTAAAAAAAAAAATGGTAGGTCTGCGAGTTACTCCGTAGCCTGCTGCTCCCTTGAAGTGTACTCCGTAAATCTATTTTTAAAAAGTAAATAATTTTATCATCAGAATACACCAAATCCTGCTGATTGGGACCTCAATCAAACTATAATGAAAACTAAGCACTGCTTATTTTGTCTATGAAACACAAGTCTAATATCAGGCAACTAATTTGGATACTTCACTAATCTTACTTATCCCTTCGACATACTCAATCTCTACAATTTTCTTTCTCCTTTCCTTTTCTTTCAGCGCTGGGGATTGAACCAAAGGCCTTGATCATATTAGGAAAGAGTACTACCAGAGCTCCACTCCAGCCCTTCTTCTTTTCCTGAAGTATTTTAAAAATCTTCAGCAATTCCCTCCACTTTAACTCACTCTCATCATTTAAAAAAATGTAGAAGGTGGGTAGGGGGGACATGGTGGCAGACCTCTTTAATCCCAGCACTTGGCAGGCAGAGGTAGATGGATGGCCGTGAGTTCAATGCCACCCTGGGACTACATAGTGACTTCCAGGTCAGCCTGAGCTAGAGCTAAATCCTACCTTGAAAAACAAATAAAATAAAATAAAATGTAGGAGGTGCTGGGAAGATGACTCATAGGTTAGAAGCACTTGATTGGAAAGTCTGATGACCCAGGTTTGATTACCTAGTACCTACATAAAGCCAGATGCACAAAGTGACACTTGCGTCTGAAGTTGGTTTGCAGCAGCAAGAGGCCCTGATGCACCTATGCTATCTCTCTCTCCCCCCTCCTCTCTTTCTCTCTCTGTCTCTCCCTCATAAATAAATAATTTTGGGGGGAGGAAAATATTTATTGAAGTAACAGATCCAGGGGAGGTTCCAGAATAAAGAGAGGCTGGCCCTCTTTCACAGATCCAAACAGAGAGAGAGAAACCCCATAAATAATTTTTCTTAAAAAAGAACTGTCCAAAACATCACAGGTCTCCCTTGTAGGTGAGCGTAGATACTGATGAGGCAATTTAGAAAAAAAAAAAAAAAACCTGCAGAATTTAATATGACCCTGGCAGTGAAAGTGCATTTGATGTGATCCTGGCTACACTCATACAGTGGTCAGAAATGACTGCTAAAGGCTGGAGTGATGGCTCAGAGGTTAAAGACACTTGTTCGCAAAGCCTGTTGAGCCAGGTTCAATTGCTCAGTACCCAAATAAATCCAGATGCACAAACTGGCACATGCATCTGGAGATCATTTGCAATGACAAGAGGCCCTGGCATGCCCATTCTCTCATTCTCCCTCTTTCTCTACTTGCAAATAAATAAATAAATTTTTAAAGAAATGACTGTTAAGTCTTTGTCTTTGGCAATCAACCTGCCATCTTTGCCATAATCAATGTCAAAGAAAAAATAATAATCCAGTGACACTTATCAAAGCATAGTTAGGAAGACTTCATTCAGATTTAGGGATGAATGAAATGTAGTGGTGTAAGAGTTTGGGTCCACTCTGAGTAAAACATAGGCAACTGGGAATTCATAAACAGAAAAATAGAGTGGGAGTTGGTGGATAGAAAATTACTAAATGGAGGCTGGGGAGATGCTCAGTGGTTAAAGGTGCTTGCTTGAAAATCACTAAATGGAACCATCAGAGCAAATGAGATTCTCGCTAAACTGACATAGCAGGATTCTTGCTAAAGAAGCCATGTGATCAGGCATCACCTGAAGGATGATGGAGGATAAGGAGCCCATTCAGATATCTGAAGTGGGGTAGGGGAATCATCTTGCCAATCTGATTTAATAGTAATTGCAAAAACTAGATTTTACAAGGAAGTACACAAGTAGATTTAGCCGATGGTCAGGAACCTGGCTCAAGTTTGGCCAAACAAGGAATCTTGACCTCATCCCTGCCAGAGCTGCACAGTGCAATTTTATCAAGAATCCTACTGTGATAGTTTAGGGAGAGTCCCCCATCCTTGGTAACTGATAACGTTATATCTAATCAAATTCCTTCTCACCCAGATATTAAAGGCCCTTGCTTATTTGTAAGCAAGGGCCTTTAATATCTGATCACTGTGGCTTTCCCTCAGCAAGAATTCTATTTTATTAGTCTAGCAAGAATGTCCCCTACCCTTGATGTGTCCTCTATGTAATTTTCCATCCATTGCTGATAGCACCCCCATCATTATACCCCCAACCTCCACACATACTCTATGCTCCTTAGCTATAAATTCCTGGCTGTCTATGCTTGTTAGAGTAAAAATAGAGTTAGAATAAAAGTAAAAATCTCAAGGCAAGAGGGAGCTAATTATTAGTAGAAGGAAATAGAAAAGGAAAATACCTACTCCAGAATGGTATGTTGGTATGCATCTCTCCCATCTCATCCTTTCCTGTTATCTTGCCTCTGTTTCCTGTAATCTTGCATCTGTGGTTAAACATGGTAAATACCGAAAATGTCCTGACTGATGGGTTTTACAGGTATGGAAGGAATGTGCAGATGCTCTGGTTAATGAAAAAACCCTGTAAAATTCCCCAAATTATAGTGTGCATTTTTAGAACTATATAAGCTCTGCTCAAACTTGGCTCTGGGCTCAATTGCCTCTGTCCTGCCTGAGGATACCCATAGAGCCCCAAGCATGCTTGGTAATTTTAATAAAATGCTTTGCGTGTTGCATAGGAGAATTGGTCCAAGTCTTCTTTTGGGTCTGGGGTTTAACATGCTGTATTTGCAAACAAGCCCAGTTCTATAATGAAGTCTCTTTAATAGTTTCTTTTTTCTTAAATTATTTTTTACTAATTATTTGCAAGGAGAGAGAAGGAGAAAGAGAGAATTGGTGCGCTAGGGGCCAGGATCTCTTACCACTAGCGAATGAACTTCAGATGCATGCACCACTTTGTGCATCTGGTTTTACATAAGTACTGGAGAACTGAACTGGGGCCATGAAGTTTTACAAGCAAGCACCTTTACATGCTGATCCATCTCTCAAGTCCTTGCAATAGTTTCTTAACAAAATTTATCTTTATGGCTCTAGTGTCCACCTCTGATTTGAATTGACAGGATCCAGATCCTTTTCTGTCAGTAGCAAAAACTGAGGCCTACAGAACACTTGGCTCTTGTTCCAGGAAAACAACACACCTCTATTTGGTGCTATAGATTGAACCCAGGGCCTTTTGCATACAGAGGACAGGCAATTCTTAATGAATTTTAAAGATAAGCATGGGTATTTCAAGAATGTTGGAAGATAATATCAGAAAATTGAAGTGAGACAGTAAGCTCTATGGAATATGTCCTTTTGGCCATAGTAAATATATTACCTTTTTAAAAAAATATGTTTTCTTTCTTTCTTTCTTTCTTTCTTTCTTTCTTTCTTTCTTTCTTTCTTTCTTTCTTTCTTTCTAGAGAGACAGAAACAAAGAAGTATATAGAGTGAAAATGAGTGCATAAGGACCTCCTGCCCCTACAAATGAACTCCAGATGCATGTGCCACTTTGTGCATCTGGCTTTACGTGGGTACTGGGGAATTGAATCTGGGCCATCAGGCTTTGATAGTAAGTGACTTTAACCACTGAGTCATCTCTCTGGCCCAGACCTTATCTTTTATTTACTGTAAAATGGGCAGTCATAACAGAATTTCAGGAGAGGAATAAATTTATGTGATTTTGTCACTAACTGAATCAGTCTGGTGATGATGCCAAGATCGCACTGTTTGTAAGCAAGGGAAGAAGCTGTAAGGCCACTCACAGTGTGTAACCATGGAAGCATTATTGATGCCCTCCTGACATTAGTGATAAATTTGGTATCTGCCATTTCTGTCTAATTCAATCTTCTTGTAATAATATCTAGGCCAGTGCTGGAACTTGGATTATAGCTCCAAGACTTTTGCTCTTCCTATTGGCCTACATAACTTTTAATTGTAAGAAAAAAAAGTCTTTTAAAATATTGGCTATTTGGGCTGGAGGGATGGCTTAGTGGTTAAGGCACTGACCTGCAAAACCTAACAACCTGAGTTCAATTCCCCAGTACCCACATAAAGCCTGGTGCGCAAAAGGGGCGCACATTCATCTGCAGTTTGGGCCCTAGTGCGCCCATTCTCTCTCTCTCTCTCTCTCTCTCTCTCTCTCTCTATATATATATATATATATATATATATGTGTGTGTGTGTGTGTGTGTGTGTGTGTGTTTCTCTCTGCTTGCAAATAAATAAAAAATATTTTTAAAATATTGACAATCGGGCTGGGGAGATGGCTCAGTGGCTAAGGCACTTGCCTCCAGTGCCTAAGGCCCCAGGTTCAATTCCCCAGGACCCACATAAGCCAGACCCACAAGGTGGTGGTCCTGGTGCACTCTCTCTCTCTCTCTCTCTCTCTCTCTCTCTCTCTCTCTGTCTCTGTCTCTCATCTCTCTGCTTGAAATTGAATAAATAAAATATTTAAAAAAAATATTGGCAATCTATTGATCAGTGACTTTTCCTAGAGACTCATTATACAGATGCATGATAGTGTCCGAAGATTTAGGAAAGGTATCTGGCAGTGTGTGGGGGAGTGTTTCTGTGTGCATGTGTGTGTGATAAGTTTGGTGTGGTATGCCTGAATGTGTGTGTGCAAATGTATGTGCCATGTGTGTGGGGTTGAGTAGGCCAGAGGAGATCATAGATTGGAGTACTCCTCTATTGCTCAACTTGTTTTCTTGAGACAGAGTCTCTCTCTGAACCCAGAACTGCCATTTTCAGTCAGACTAGCTGATGAGTGAGTCCCAGCAATTCTCTGGTCTCAGCTCCCCACAGGACTAGGGTTAAAGGCACACATGTCCATGCCCACCTGTTTACTGGGTTCTGGGAAATTGAACTCATGGTGAATCAGGCTCTCTAGAGCCCTTAGGCTTGCACAATAAACACTCTTACCCACTGAGCCATCTTGAGAAGGCATCTTTTTAAAACATTTTATTAGCATACAAAGATGAAGCTGTAGGAGAGACAAAATATCTTTCTCCTATTTTACATCCATGGACTCAGGTCTGTATAGCAGATACACATTAAAAGCCAAGCTAGGTGGCTTCTAATCTAATCTCAGCATTTGAAAGACAGAGGAAGGAGGATTCACATTCAAGAACAACAGGGGCTTGGGCACTGGGGAGATGGCCTGGCCATTAAAGGAGCTTGCTTGCAAAGCCAGCCAGCCTGGGATTCAGTTTCCCAGCTACCCATATAAAGCTGGATGAACATTGTGAAGCAAGATCTTAGCATGCCTATATATATGCATGCACACGGGCACGCATGCGCGTGCGCACACACACACACACACACACACACACACACACACACACACACACACAAAGAAAGAAAGAAAACTTAAAACAAAAATAGAAGAGGAACTGCAGGGGCAATTTAGTAAGCTCCTGTCTCAAAATAAAAAATACAAAAAGGGCTGGGGACTAACTTAGTAGTAGGATACTTGCCTAGCATATGCAAGCCCTAGGTTCAACTCCCAGCCTCAAGGGTGGGGGGGGGAACAAAACATTAACTAGAAAAAATGCATACAAATTTACTATATGTTGTTTTACGTTACATAGTGACTTCATAAGGAAATAAAAACCTGAACTTGAATTTTTTAGAGTAGGTGTGATGAAGACTGAAGAAATATGGTCAGGGGAAAAAGTATGATCTAGCGGTAATAAATTAGGGGAAAGTAACAAGGTCTGTTTGTTCAGATTCTTCTCCATGAATGCTTGCCTCAAGAGATAAGGACATTCCTTTCCTCCTTATAGGGGACAGCCCCTCTCACATGAAGGTCTCATGATCTGCTTCAGGGGAAGGTCGGGAAATTCTAGGCTTTATGACCTGCTTCAGGGCAAAGGGGAAAATAAAAGTCATTGTGACCTTTCTACTTCTGCCATTTTCCCCAAATTCCTTTAGCTGAAAATATTCAATATGTCAAGGTGCCATATTTTGGGGTACTATGTCCTAAACTCCATTCATATTGTAGAGTACACATATGCATTAAGAACTTTTGGAAAAAATTAAAGAAAACTCTTAGTAGCTCCTTTACCTTTACGGAGAAAAACTAGGAAGCTGGGAGTGAAGGAAGCTTTTCTTTTTAAGATGAACACCAAAAGCCTGTAATCCATACACTTGGGAGATAGAGGCAAGGAGAACTAGGAGGTCAAGGACATCCTCAGCTACATAGAGGCTTCAAGGCCAGTCTGGACTACTTGAGATCTTGTCTCAATAAAAAGTTAAAATTGGGCTGGAGAAATGGCAAAGTGGTTAAGGTACTTGCCTGCAAAGCCTAACAACCTGAGTTTGATACCCCAGTACTCATGTAAAGCCAGATGCACATGCATCTGGAGTCTGTTTGCAGTGGCTGGAGGCCCTGGCAAGCTTTTATTCTCTGTCTCCTATCTCTCTCTCTCTCTCTCTCTGCTTGCAAATAAATAAATAAAAATTAAAAAAAAATTAAAGCCAGGTGTGGTGGTGCATGCCTTTAATCCCACCACTTGGGAGGCAGAGGTAGGAGGATTGCTCTGAGTTTAAAGCCACCCTGAGACTATGTAGTGAATTCCAGGTCAGCCTGGGCTACAGTGAGACCCTACCTTGAAAAAAAAATTCTTAATTAAATTAAAAGGAAGGAAGGAAAGAAGAGTGTTGTTTTTAATAAAAAAAAAAAAAAAAGAATGGGTGCTGGTGCTGAAGTCTGGGCGGAGTTTTCCCCAGCCACATAGTCTGGCGGTGCCTCTTCTGGTCCCAGCAGGGCTGGGCAGGAGCACACCCAGGGAGGCAGGGCTGGGCTGAGCCAAGCCGCAGTGGTCCCTGCTTTTTCAGGTCCCGGCTGGCTGCTGCATGGCAGGAGCTTGCCTGGCCAGCTGGCACCGGGGCACGGCCATGTCAGGGGCAGCAGCAGACATGGAAGGGACCGTGGGGAGGGAGGGAGCAAGTATGCTTTGAGTGGCAGTGGTTCCGGCTGGGAGAACCCACAAAAGTGTTACAGCTCTTGGGAGCATGGCTCCCAGTGTGTTCAGCTCATATCTTCAGAAAGAATAATGAGCAGAGACCCAGGGGAAAGGCATGACAAATAATCCCATTTATTGTAGAAGCATCGTTGATTAAGCAGACATAGAGGGGGAGGGAGGGGGAGAAATGGCAGCAGGGATTGGCAGTAATCAGCGACCTGTGAATACCTGCTTTGCATGTAGACGTGAGCTTGGGCACATATCAGATGGTGAGGGTAGAGGAACTACCTTCTAGGCACAGCTGGGGTGTGAATCTGGGTTCATGTGCTTGCTTTGGGGGTTGGGAGTCAGGGTTGACAGAGCTGGGAAATGCCTACCAGGTTACCATCAGGGTTTCACCTGCTCAAACATCGTTAACCCTTTGTTCTTCATGCCCTCATTTAGCAATACCAACAGAAGAGAAAGAAAAAGAAAAGGGAGAGAATGAAGGAATGAGGGTGCTGGGGAGATGGTTCAGTGGGTAAAATCACGCTTGCTGCACAAGCATAAGGATGTGAGATAAGAAGTCAGACAATAGCTGCACACACCTATAATCCCAGTGCTGAGTGGCAGGGAGCAAAGACAGAAAGATTGCTGGGACTCCCTGGTCAGCCAGTCTAACCAAAAGTAACCTTCCCCCCCCAAAAAAAATAATAAAAAGGTGGGGAGTTCCAGGTTTAATGAGAGACTTTGTATCAGGAAAAGAAGGTGGAAGGGCAATAGAAGACGACATCCCACATCTTCCTCTGACCTCAGCACACATGCACACAAGTGAACATACCCCCCCCCACACACACACACCACATACCACACATACGACACACAAAGAAAGAGAGGGAATCAAAGAAAAAGAGAACTTGGGGTTGCTTGTTTTTATGCTGGGGCCTAGACAACAATGGACTCTGAAAATCCTTCTCTTAAATCAAGATGACAGGAAAAAGCCAGGATGTCTTGGATGCTATACAAGCCTACCAATGATCCCCCAGTCCTTCCTGTGTGGTCAATGATCCCTTAG
>PVHP010049694.1:0-12079 GCA_004024765.1 Zapus hudsonius
GGCAGAAAGGAAAGAAAGAAAGGAAAGAAAGAAAAGAAGAAAGAAAGAAAGAAGGGAAGAAAGAAAGAAAGAAAGAAAAGAAGAAAGAAAGAAAGAAAGAAAGAAAGAAAGGAAGGAAGGAAGGAAGGAAGAAAGAAAGAAAGAGAAAGAAAGAAAGAAAGAAAGAAAGAAAGAAAGAAAGAAAGAAAGAAGAAAGAGAGCTGTACAAGTGCCCCAATAGCTGGCTTCGAGCCTTCAGTAGAGGATGAATTCGTCTGCTTTTTGGGATGTTGATACAATTTAGTCATTGCGTTTCTAAACCAGGGTTCCACACACAGCCAAGAGCCCAACCTGCTGAATTGCTTATGCAGCCCCCACTGCCCCTGACACTCCAGAGCGATGCTGATGGGGTGAGCTTTCTCTGCTGTGCATGTCTCTTGAACTTTATATAAAGTGGTAGGAACCCACCAACCTGTTGGGTAAAACTGGACACCCTGATGGTCACTTCTGAGCTGCATGTGATTTGAGAACTGTTGGACTGAGAACCCAAAGTCAAGTGAGTGAGCAGAAGAAAGCGTTAGTCATCTTTCTTCATGAGCTATGAGCGAGCTATCACAACCCTTCTGAAGATCCGCCTGTAACTTGCAATTTAGGGCCTTGTCTAATGACAGGGTGAGCTCTTCTTATTGATCTCCAGACTGCTCTGTCAATGAAATGACAGGTACACAAAGAGGGAGGGACAGGAGTGTGGCAGCTGCCTTAGAGGAGGTTGGGATGAAACCTGAGGTCCTCCCGGCTGCTCTGGAACCCCAGAGCCAACAGCTTGTGGCCAGCAGAGCCTTTCAGACAGGTTGTCTTATCCTGATGAGATACTATGATCTGCTGATTAGCCTCTGATCTGTGGCCTTCCTTGTGGCCTTGAGCAGTCTTGTCAGATCTCAGGAACTGTGTCAAAGCAAGGTGAGGGCTTGGCTTAAACTTTGGCTGGAAGACCCAGGAATGATAATAATAATTAACACAGCTCAACTTCCACTTGAACTATAAACAATAATTAATGCACAACAGAAGTCCAATGAGGCACCAAAGTTTGGATTAGGAGCTTTATTTTGCAGACAGGGAAACTGAGGCCAAGAGGTTAAGAGGCTTTCTCAAGGCCACACGAGGACTCAGCCTGATACCGGAAGGCTTCCTGCCTTGGATCACACCTGTCTGTCATCAAAGAATTACAAACAAAACCAAGTTACACACACACACACACACACACACACCTCAAAAAGGACAGCTGATCAGCTGATGTCTGGTGTTGGTTTTCTTGTCCAGAACAAGCCAATTGATCACCTATTGCCATGATCAGCCCCTCACCCAGGCATGACTTGCAGGGCTGGGCCTGCAATTCCAATGTAAATGCCATCAGCCTGTTGCCCTTAGACCCAAGGAGTTGTTGTTGGTGGTGGTTTATTGACTGCACTTGCTATGTACTAAGATCAGAGCCTATCTATCTTTTAACATTACCTAGAATCCTAGCTTCCCTGTGTTGATCTTGCTTGAGCCTTATCAAACTCACTCACTGAAAACTCCAAATGTTCATGAAATCATGAATTCCAGGTCAGCCTGGGCTAGAGCGAGACCCAACCTCGAAAAACCAAAAAAAAAGTTTATTTGCAAGGAGAGAGAGGGGGGGGAGAGAGAATGGGCACACCAGGGCCTCCTGCCTCTGCAAATGATCGATTTCCAGATGCAAGCACCCCTTTTGTGCATCTGGCTTTACGTGGGTGCTGCTCATTAGGTTTTACAGGGAAGTACCTTAAGGCCTGAGCCATCTCTCTAGCCCCTCCCACTCATTCTCATAGCTAATGATAGACAAAATGTAATTATCACACCAATTATCCCCCCCAGGAATACAACCCTTAATGTAGTTGTTAAAATAGCCTCATTCACACCTCTTTGGTTTTCAGTGAATGCAACTTTAGTTCAAGTACCAAGGATCCCTATGAATAAGGGGTGTCATTGTCATCCAAGTGACTGTCTCTCAGTTTGGCAGTGTCCTGAGTCAGGGCACAGGGTTGTGGGGGTGGAGGTGGTGATGGTGGGCCTCTTACACTCAGCCTGACTTCCTTGTTCACACACAGTGGCAGAGCCCTTCTTGGTTGAAGTTCTAGGTAGAATTAACTGTGTTTGGCCCCTGGATCCCAAAACCCATCTCTGCGATCACCTCATTGGGACATGCGTCATTCTTCTCTAGGCCTGGATACCTGCTTGCTTATGAAGGACATGGGGGTGGCCTGTAGTGTCACTTAAATTGGGGTGCTACTTATAAAAGAAGGCCCAAGGCAGGTGGAAGTGACAGATAGCTACAACCCTATTGCAAGAATTTACAAGTCAACTTTTTAAAAATATTTTTATATATTTATTTGCAAGGAGAGAGAGAGAGAGAGAGAGAGAGAGAGAGAGAGAGAGAGAGAATGGACACAACAGGGCCTCCAGCCACTGTAAACAAACTTCAGATGCATGCACCACTTTGTGCATCTGGTTTTACATGAGTACTGGGGAATCGAACCTGGATCCTTAGACTTTGCAGGCAAGTGCCCCAACCACTGTGAAATCTCTCCAGCCCACAAGTCAACATTTTGACATATACATTACAGCACACACACTTCTAAATGGTTTTGTTTTATTCTCACATGCAAAACTCCAGTTTGGTACTCAATGCCAACATTGAGTGGTAACCCCACTTTTGAAACTTAAAAGCAAATGTGGATCTCTAACTAGTCTGAGTGTCTGCAATAATCAAGAAGCTCATGGTGGGCCCTCTGGAGCTGCCTCTCCAGTTGGGTGGGAGAGGGATCCAGGACAGACAGGAAGGCAGAGAGCAAGTGAGGGCCTTGTTGTCAAAGAGACCCAAAAAAGTGACCCAGTACCTCTTGGTGTGAACATCTACGAGACACGGGGCATACTTTACATTTAGAAGCTTGTGAAGAGCATGGAATGCACTTGACACTTATAGACTCATAGGTGAAGGAGACACTACAAATGTAGGGATTGTGCCAAAACCTTAAAGAAGTACATGACATTTACTGGACGCCTAACAATCCATATTGGAAAGGGAACCTTCCGGTTCTATCATATGGCTTCCAGAATAGCCAGATACATCATTGAAATCCTTTTACATATATATCTTTTATATAAAGAATGTAGTGAAGTTATTGCCCATGTCTTAAATCTTATGTTACATAAAAGAATTAGTATGAGGGAAATCTTACAGATACGTAAACTATAACAAAACCCTGAACTTCTGCATATAATGTACTGGGCATCATTAGTTGATCTGATTGAAAGAGATAATGGATAGGTAGCTATTGAAAGATGTAAATTTGGAATAAATCCAAATTTACTAAGTAGACTCAGTGTTAGCAACTGCATGAAGCACAACACAGGTCATTTATTCAGAAGAGCAAGCTTGATTTCTAAGAATTTTTCTGTACTGTTTTTTCAAGAGACCATCAAATGCATTTTGAAATAGTGTGTATATTTTGTGCGAACTTTTAATATGTAAAACAGTGTTTCTGCATATGTTATCTCTGGAATGTATTGACTGGCATGTATTCTGTCACAAACCACCTTCCTGAAGAATGTAAGTAACATCTTAGTGTATATTGGAGAATCCTAAATAACATTCACAAATTAATGTTAAAATGTAATAACAGTGAATACTAAGATGCCTAACTAAAAAAAACCTAAGGTATTCACTGTGTGTTGGGGGGTACTGGAGAGATGGCTCAGGAGTTAAGGCACTTGCCTGCAAAGCCTAAAAACCCAGCTTCAATTCCCCAGTACCCACATAAAGCCAGTTGCACAAAGTGGAGTTCATTTGCAGCAGCTAGAGGTACTTCCATTCTCTCTCTCGCTCTCTCTCTCTGATTGCAAACTCAAATCCATAGGAAATGACACAGATGAGTGTGCACCTGGAAGGACGTTGGGCTGAGTACCCCAAGTGTGACTCCTCAACCCAAGCACATTAGTCTGAAGGATGTCCTTTGGGGGTAGAGCTCTTCTGTCCCTGCTTATTCACCATTAGTCGTGTCCTGATAGCCCACGAGAGAATGGAGAACGTCCACGTCTCAGCCTCCTTGGGAGCAGAACCATCCTGCTTGCCTCCAGTACCCATCTTCTTCCAGTTAGTGCTGTGTGATCTGTCCCCAAGCACAGTGGACACAGGCAATGGCTTAACAGGACCTCCTGGGGCCTCAGCACAGCACCAGGGAACCACAGAGCAAAGAAAGAGACTTTGGGCTGGAGAGATGGCTCAGCGCTTAAGCTGCTTGTCTAAAGAGCCTCATGAGCCGAGTTCGATACCCCAGTACCCACGTAGAGCCAGATGCACAAATGGTGCATGCATCTGGAGTCTGTTTACAGTAGTTATAGGCCCTGGTGTGCCCATTCTCTGTCTCCTATCTCTCTGCTTCCAAATAAATCAAATTCTGTCCTTTAGTGTCTGGTTTAGTTCACTTAGCATCAGGGTTTCAACATCTTTCCATGTTGTTGCAAGTAATAGAACTTTATTTCTTTTTACAGGTCATATTGCATTGGGTATAGATACACTGCATTTAAAATTTAAAATTTAAAATACCTGTTAATTCCCCTTGGGTTGCTTCTACCTTTGGGCTACTGTGACTATGCCAGAAAGGCAACGCTGTACAATTCCAGTCTCTGTCTTCAGTTTTTCTGGAGTAGAATTCCTAGACCAGGTCGCAGCTCCACGCCTAGACCTTTCAGAAATTGTCAAACAATTTGTGATCACACTTTGAAGGAAACACTGAGGAGTTAGCATTCTTAGACAAATACGCCTGGTAGCTTGACAGCAGGAAAAGGGCATCAACGAACCCTGACTATGCCTCAGGCTCCCCAGCCAAGTGCTGACAGGCTGATCCAGGCACGATCCTTGTTAAGCTTGTTATCACGTGGACAGAATCCAGAAAAAGATCACTTGACAAATAACAGAACCTCTTGCTGAAGCTTCCAACTACACAGCCATTACAGACAGGCATCACCCGGCCCACGGGGACGGTTTTACTAGACAGAACTCTGCTTATGGCCCTTCATCTAAATTTTGGGATATAAAATATATTAATGTGAGAAATGCACACATACAGATTAAATAATGATAAAATTGCCAGATGTGGTGGCACACACCTTTAATCCCAGCACTTGGGTGGCAGAGGAAGAAGGATCTCTGTGAGTTTGAGGTCAGCCTGGGACTGCAGACTGAGTTCAAGGTCAGCCTGGACTAGAGTGAGACCCTAACTTGAAAACAACAAAAATTAATGCTTCCAAATTCATCTGTCAGTTTAAGAAACCATAAGAGTAGGAACTCATGGGGCCCCCTCACCCCTCCCTGAGACTTGTAAACAGTCCATGGTTGATTGAGAGAGAGAGAGAGAGAGAGACTTTCTTCAGTGTCAGAGCCACGATCAAGTGTTCATGCTCCTGTAGGTAAACCCTCACCAATAGTCCTATAAGGAACTCTAAAGAAATTCTTTGAGTTCTGAAGGTCAATAAATAAAGAGAAGAAAGTCATATGGGACCGTGTTGGAGAGACTGGGAAATAGACAAGAGAAACTAAGAAGAGCAACAATTGAAGTGCTTTCTATACATGTATGAAAATGTCATAATGTGCTCTCACTGTTGGCTTGAGAAGCTTCTCTTTCTCAGATGGTGGTGACCACTGGGATAACTCAAAAGTCACCACAGTGCTGAGAAGAAATGACAGTGGAGTGTTCAGCACTGGGACATCTCTGTCACACTTCCCGAGGCTCAGGGTCTATTGTGGAAGTGGTGGTGGAAAGATTGTTAGAGCCAAAGGAAGGGGAGGTCTGCTTACAACGAAACTTCCAGACACAAAATGGCCTTGATATTCTTGACTTCATAGTGCCTGATGATGCCTACACATAATGGGAGGAAAAGATGATGACACTGAAACAAACAAACAAAAAAGAATGACCTCGGAACTAGAGAAATTGCTCAGTGGTTAACACAATTGCCTGCAAAGCCTAACAACTCATGTTTGACTCCCCAGCACCCATGTAAAGCCAGATGCACCACAGGGTGCATGCATCTAGAGTTTGTTTGCAGTGGCTAGAGGCCTTGGTGCACCCATGTTCTCTTTCTCTCTCTTTCTCTCTCTCTTTCTTGCAAATAAATTTTTAAAAAGATATTAAAGTAGAAGAGATTAGTTGGAGAGAAAGTGAGGTAAGGGGACAAGAGAAGGTGACAGGAGGAGATGATGACCAAAACATATTATTCACTTGTACAAAAAAGTCAATAAAAAAAGAAAATGTCGGGCTGGAGAGATGGCTCAGTGGTTAAGGCACTTGCCTCCAGTGCCTAAGGCCCCGGGTTCAATCCCAGGACCCATATATGCCAGACCCACAAGGTGGTGGCCCTGGTGTTCTCTCTCTCTCTCTCTCTCTCTCTCTCTCTCTCTCTCTCTCTGCTTGAAAATGAATAAATAAAATATTTTTTAAAAAAGAAAATGTCATATTGAAGCACATTATTATGTATAGTTAATATGTGTTAATGAAAACATTTTTAAATGTAAGAAGGGAAAGGAATATCACAGTGCAAACTTATACAGAAAGCAGGCATCGTCATTAGCACAATGAGCCAGAATATCTAAAAGTAAATTGACTTATTTATTTTCAAGCAGAGAGAGGCAGAAGATAGACTGAGGGGGAGAGAGAGAATGGGCGCACCAGAGCCTCCAGCCGCTGTGAACGAACTCCAGATGCATGTGCCATGGGTGCTGGGGATTCGAACTCAGGTCATTAGGTTTTGCTGGCAAGCACCTTAACTGCTGAGTCATCCCTCCAGCTCAATAAGTAAATTAAAAAAAATCTAGCAGAAAAAAAGGAAGAACAAGTGTGAGGCCCTCACTCTATCACTTCCTGATCACTTTTCTATTCCCATGAAGCCAGTCTCCTGAATTTAGACTATCATGTTCTCAATAATGTATGTCTACTTTGGCATGCTTTGGAAATTCATGCAGGTAAAACTGTCTTGTATGTATCTTTCTGTGACTTCCTTTTTCACACACCATTGTGATTTTGAAACTAATGTATAACTATAGCTCATTTGTAGCTGGGTTGTGGGTTCCATTTTATGTACAACTTTTTAAAAAATATTTTATTTATTCATTTTCAAGCAGAGAGAGAGAGAGAGAGAGAGAGAGAGAGAGAGAGAGAGAGAGAGAGAGAGAGAGAGAGAACGAGAACCAGGGCCACCACCTTGTGGGTCTGGCTTATGTGGGTCCTGGGGAATTGAACCCAGGGCCTTAAGCACTGGAGGCAAGTGCCTTAACCGCTGAGCCATCTCTCCAGCCCTATGTACAACTTTTTAAAGTCAATTTGCATGCGTGCCTGAGTGTGCATATATAGGCATCATAGTCTGTCACTGCAAACAAATGCTCCCCCAACATTGTGTGGGTGGCTGAGGAATTGAATCCTGGCCGGCTGGCTTCTCAAGCAAACATCTCTAACCACTGAACCATCCCACAACCTCCATTAGATGCACATCTTAAATGTAGGTTTCACATTCTAAAGCTGCAATGCTGGCTATTTCCTAAGAGCTCGTTCTGAATGGTTGTTTTTCCTCTCACAGTGATTGTCCCCAAATGACTGTCACTGGCCATGTACTGAGCTGGAGGAAGGCAGGTTCATGGCTCTTTTGCTGGAATAAGGAACACAGGGGTGTGCTTACCACATTTCTCTCTCTCTCTCTCTCTCTCTCTCTCTCTCTCTCTCTCTCTCTCTCTCTCTCTCTCTCTCTCTCTCTCTCTCTCTCTCTCTCTCTCTCTCTCTCTCTCTGGGCTCCCCCTCTGCCCAGCCATATTGAGATTCACCATCCAGTACCTGTCCTGTCTTCCTGGCAGGACAGAAGTCACTTGAAAGAGAGACACCAGGAGTGACCCTCCCTTTGGCTATCAGACCATTCAATCACTAGATTCCAAAAGAATTAAACTTGCCCCAGGAATCCCACACTGGGAAAGAGGCTGATGAAGCATGGTGCCAGCCAGGGAAAGAACCTGCAGAGGTTTCACACAGTTCTGACAACTTATCAACAAATCAATCACCTTGCAGAAAAGACTGAATGAAGGGTCCATGATGAGTGCTATCACACCTTGGACCAGACCGCTTTGTGATGCATACCTCTTGTCTTCTCGGAATAGGAAAGGGGTGGGTTTGTTTCTCTTCCTAACATCACCACAATGAAAAAAAAAAAAAAACTCCTTTCTCTGTCTTTTTCTATTTATTTGTAAGCAGAGAGAGATAGAAGAGATAGACAGAATGGGCACGCCAGGCGCTCCAACAGCTGCAAATGGACTCCAGATGCAAGCGTCACTATGTGGCTTTACTAGGGTACTGGGGAATCACACTCAGCTCGCTAGGCTCTGCAGGCAAGTGCCTTAACCACTGAGCTATCTCTCCAGCCCATGTCTTTTATTGTTACTTATCTCTAACTGGTATTTTGAGGATGGTGGCTTGTGGTGGTGGGGGCTGTCAGGGCCCAAGCTTGAACTCTAAAACACCAATAATACTCCTTCTTCCCAGCTGATGGAGACACTTACCCACGCTGGGCTGAGCAGATGCTTTTTCTTGAGAACTTTAAACTCTACCAGAAGAACAATGTCTCTCTGTGGACACTGAAGGAATGTAGGGCTTCTCTCCCATGTCCGGGGAGGAACAGAGGGACCTGATGAAGGTGGATCAATCAAAAATATCTAAGGCTGGGCGTGGTGGCGCACGCCTTTAATCCCAGTACTCGGGAGGCAGAGGTAGGAGGATCACCATGAGTTCAAGGCCAGCCTGAGACTATATAGTGAATTCCAGGTCAGCCTGGGCTAGACTGAGACCCTATCTCAAAAAAAAACCCTATATATGTAAACATATATATATGAGTGAAGGGAAGAGCCCTGTTTGGAACAGAGACCTTTGATTCTGTGACATCCACCTGCTTCCTTGTTGACTTTGGGGGCTTAGGTCAATATCATTCATTTTCTGTTACTTTTCATCAAAAGCCCAAACTTACCCATTTAATTTAATTAATTGCCATTCAAGAAAAAAAAAAAGCCTGCAAAGGTGTCCCAGGGAATAAACTCAATTCTTTCCTTCACCAACAAGATAATTTTCCAATTCTACAGGTAGCTGGAGACAGGGTTTAACAATAAAGTGTAAATTAGTGGAATTTAGCTATTTTGAGCTGCTGGAAGTCATGAAGGTGTAACATAGCTACAATAGTAGCTGAAAACAGAAAGAATTTTACTGCTCTTAAAAAAACAACCCTGAATGATAAAGATCACCCCCACTGTTCCCAGGTGATTGAGAGGATAGCTATGAATAAATGAATTTTACAGCAAATACCCAAATCTTATCTAAACTCTTATCTTGACCAATAACCTTCTTTTACCAGAGATGTCAAAGGACTGTGACAAGGAGGGCTTTATCTCTTTTTTATTTCCCACACTAGCAGAGGTGTTAATGCAGACCAGCAGAAAGGCAGGTGAGAAGCATGCAGACATCACTGGAAGGCTGCACAGCATGACCCCACACGCAGCTTGCAAAGCCTTCCACACACAGAGGATTGTGAAGATGGGCCCTCCCTAATTGGAAGCAATGTCTTTTTCCTCCAAGTTTGGTTTTGTTTAAAATCTATAGCAGTTTTGTGTAGCCCCCAAAAGCGTGGGATTTTTTGTTCTATCCTCTACCAGGTGCTCACACTAACGCCAAATGCCCGTGTCGCTTGAGAGAATAGCCATTCTGCTTTCAGATGTTACCTGAAGCAAGCTGTCTTTTTCCTCTCCCTTTTTTTTCATACTGAAAACCATGGTCACAAGGATGCAGTGTCGCAGGGTGGCTGGCTGCCCAGCAGTACAACTTAAGTGTGGGGATCTTATACTTGAACCTCGGCTAGTTGATCTTTCAAATGCAACATTTCCGTCTTGTTCTCAGAAACATTCATTGCTAATATGTAATGGAGTTGTTTTGAACTCCAAACTCTTGAGTTTGGGTCTGTTTTACCAAAAACAAAACTGAGGTCAGGAGAGGTGAGGTCCTCCATGGACCAAGGGAGGAGGAATGGATGCACTCATGTGGCCTGAGAGCCCATGTTGGAAGTGACCTTGAAAAGATTTAGAGAGGAAAGAGAGGTGCAGAGAGCTCCTGCCAGGTAGATGGCAGGAGGGGGCAGAGAGCCCGTGTGGGCATAGGGATGGAGGGGCTTACCAGGACAGGAACCTGGAAGTTCAGCGGAGATGAAGCCTGCCAACCTGGTAAGCATCTACTTATAACCTTATTGTGGTGGGCCTTACCTTCAGATTTAAGTGAGTCAGAGAGAGGGTCTGGGCTAGAGGCTGGCTCAAGAAGAGACCAGCCATAATGCCAAGTTTGGGGGCTGAGCTTAACCAACCACAATGCCAGGACCAAATTTAAATTCTAGAAAAGGAGAGTGCCCTCGCAGGAGGGGCTCAGGTTGTTTATGGAAAACCAGATCTAGGGAACTTCTTTAGTCAAGGGATGAGGAGAGGAGAGGAGAGGGGAGATCCTTCTCTGATCTCTAGTAAAGTGGAGATTGCAAGGTAGACTTAAGGATTTCTGCTTTTTACTTTCGGGGCCCAGTTACCCTAAGCTACCTAACAAAGCTACCTGATTTCCTTGAACTTGGAACCTAAGAGCAGATTGTGAGCTGAGGAGACAATGGCATTTCATTATTCATGGAAACATACTGCTGGTGTGTGTGTGTGGGGGGGGGGTTGGTGCTTTTGACGAACAGAAAATGTGCTCTGAACTTCTTTTCCTGCTTGTGAAACCCTGACACAGCACTTCTGGTTTCAAAGGAGGCTGTATAAAAGGACCAGCAGGAACCCCACAAAACGAGACCACCTTAAAATCAAGTTTGCTGGCTAAATGGGATTAAGCTAGAGTTGTGCTTTAAGAAGAACAAACCAGAAACAAAAACCAAACCAAAACAAAACAAAAAACCCAGGCTTTGCTGTGCGGTGCCCACTTCTATCTAAATAGCTCTGAAGTCCAGATGTAAGCTGCCACCGGAGAACCTCCTCAGAGCGTGGGAAGTTAAAAGTCAGTGTTTTTGATTAATTAATAATCATCCTCAGCTGTGTTGGCAAATGATAAAAACAAATTGTCTGCCTTTAAAGTAAGGGTGGAAGATGTGTGCTTCCCCAGAAACGAGGGTGAAGGAGAGCATCCCTGGCGGCCTAACTTGCCCTTGACGGGTCTGGGGCTGGTTGAACAAAGACAATGTTGTCCCTCTTTCACTCTGGGAAGGAAGTCCCAGCCATAGCTGGACTGTCAACCAGGGATGGAGGCAGAGAACCTTGTCTAACTAAGGAGGAGTCCGGAGGTCTACAATAACAAGTGTGACAGGTTAGGATGACTGGAACCCTGAAAGAGAAGAGCAGATGTGCCCTTGGACTTCTGCTTAGTCTCCTCCCCTTATCTCTGGTTTTACCTGAGCCCCTCCCTAGAGTGGGAAGTCTCAACCTAATCCTTGAACTGTGATTGGTCAGAGCCAGACCAATCACTGTCTCTCTGGCTCACCTGAGCCAGAGGATACACTCACCTAAAACAGACAAATTACTCTCTTCTCATGGCTGGCCAGCAGGGAGACTCCTAAACCTCCAGCTTTTGGTAAGCCTCCCTCCATTCCAGCCTCATGGTTGTGACAAGGGGGACCCCTTTTACCATAGACCCTTTTGTCCTCATGATGGGAGCCTCCTATGTTTTCCCTTCTTAATCTAATAAAGCCTCTCTAAACCTTACCCTCTGGTGGTCTATATTTTAATTCTTTAAATTTATGTGACAGGAATCCGGGGTGTCATGGTTTGATCCGGGTGTCCCCCACAAACAAATGAATGTGTTCTGATAGATCGATCCTCAGCTGATGGCAGTTTGGGTTTTACAACCTCGATGAAGCTGTGTTGTTGGGGGCGGGCTTATGGGGTTATAAGCCAGCTTCCCCTTGCCAGTGTTTGGCACACCTTCCTGCCGCTGTTTGCAGTGCTGTGGCAGAGGTGATGTCCACCCTCTGC
>PVHP010049695.1:0-12075 GCA_004024765.1 Zapus hudsonius
TGACTATAGTTTTTTAATGTGTATATTTGCACTTACCTGGTTTTGATATCAGGGCAATGCGAGATTGACAAAATGAATTTGGTAGTGTTATTTCCATTTTTAATTTTACATAAGAGTTTAAAAAACATTGGTTTTAGCTTATCTTGAAAGGTTTGGCAGAGTTCATCTGCCCAGATTTTTTTTTTTTTTGGGGGGGATATTACTGCTTTGATTCATTAAATCTTTTGGACTTATTTAAGTAGTTTATATCTTCTTGATTTAATATTGGTAGATAATATATGTTTAAGAATTTATCTATTTATTTTAGATTTCTTAGGAGTTTTGGAATATAAATTTTCAAAGTATTACTTAATGAGTCAATTTCATATGAAACTCTAGTAATTCCCTCCCCCTTTTTTCTAATTTTATTAATGTTTGTCTTCTCTCTTTTTTTAGTTTGGTGAGGGAACATGTCAATATTGTTTATATTTTCAAAGAACTAGCTCTTTGATTGATTCTATGTATTGTTCTTTCAGTCTCTGTTCATTAATTTCTGCTTTGATCTTTATTATTTTTTGCCAACTACTGCTTTGGGGGTTTTCCCTGTCCTTTTCTAAAAGCTTGCAGTAGCATTAGGTCATTTATTTGAGATATCTTTGATATCTTTAATGTGAGCACTAATACCTATAAATCCTCTTCTAAATGTCTTAGCTGACCCTGACCTTGAACTTCTGATCACCTTGATATCACCTTCCAAGTACTGGGATTACAGAATGCCCTGTCATACTTGGCTAGTAACTGCCATTTTTAGTAGGTCCTAAGTAGTTGAATATTAAAAATTTCACATTGTTCAGTGTACTATGTTAAGGAATATTTTAACTTGAGAAATAGGAAGGATACAATCTTAAAATAAAGGACTGGCCCTCAAGATAAATTTATTTAATTTTATGAAAAATTCCATTATATTTTCATTAAATTTCTCATTTCACTATGGACCATGAAAACATCCTCATGGTATAACACTATCTTTTTGTGCATATTCTAGTCTCGTTATCATTTAGTTTGGAGAGATGGCTTCCTAAGTTGTTCAGGATGACCTTAGACTTGGTATCTAGTACAGGTAGGCCTTGAACTTGCTATGCTTCCGATCCTCTGCTTCATGTTCAAGAAGCAGCCATGTTCACTGAAATCCTTATATGGTTTATAGATAAATTTCTCACTTGTACTAAACATAGGAGGTATGTTTGTAGCACTCTGTTCACATACCCCGTCATAAAGCACATGGTCACATTTACACAAGGATCCCCACTGACTTCCTGCAGACATTCAGTGAACAATTCCTAACAAATGTGAGTTACTTGAAGGTGATTCCCTTTGACATAATTTTTGATCCTCACCCTTTTGTGTTTTCCGCACAACTTTTCTGTCATCGCAGACAACTCCTCCAGTACCCTCTATTTTCTACCCAAGGGATTTTCCTCTCTCTTATAAGCCAGATCCCAATAGATGGTATAACGAACTGACTTTGGTTATTAAAAACATCTTTTTAGCTTTTGGCACAGCAAGCAAAACTATTCCTGATGAAAAGAAAGTCTGTCCCATATGCTTTTTGAAAGAAGTACAATTTTTTTAAAAATTTACTTTACATGTGAAAATAATAAACAATTTGCATTTCTTTTTCTAGTAATTCAAACTCTAACCTGATGATTTTTAAAGAATGGATTTTGCAAATTCATACCACTTTCTGGAGAATTGCAAGTTCTAAGTGAAATAACTAAACCTTAGCCAAATATTTCAGTTCTTTCTGTCTCTTTCTCATCTGTAAATGCGTCAGAAAAATGTTCACTGTAATGCTAGAATGTGCATGTGTTGGCATTAAAAGTGTGGTTTTGTCCCTACAGGGACTCAAATAGAAGCAAAATTGCAGTTAATTCTTGGTATCTGTGGTAATGAAGAACAGATTTTGTGCCCAATAGTATTTTTTAAAAAATATTTTATAATTTAAGCTGAACTTTGTCCTTTACTAAGCTTTTTGCCAGAGAATCCAAAAGTAGTTAAGTTGTTCTTCCTCATTTTCCTGACTCAGTCCTTCTGGTATATGGAGATGGGCAGCAGGAAAGGATAGAATCAAAAGACTTATTCAAAAATCACATGTTCATTAGAGTTTTCTTAACATGTTGACTAAAGCCATCTGTGGGAAAGAGAAACCATTCTTAGGAAAAGACATCAATCTTTCTATTCTTTTAGTATGGCATCTTGTCTTTTCTGATGATTTGAGAGGTGGTATCCACTAAAACTAATGCCCCCTTCTTTCGAAACTCAGTTTATCTAGTAAGGGAGAAAAGTAGTAGAAGTTCCAAGAATTCAGAAGCCTCTTTAAATTTACTCTCTCAAAAAGAGATTCTTTGTAGGGCTAGAGAGATGGCTCAGAAGGCAAGAGGCTCAAGACTGCCTGAGCGTGACTCCCCAGCACACACGTAACTAGCTAGACATGATTGTGCATGCTTATAACTCCAGTCCTGTGAGGAGCAAAGAGTGGAGACTTATGGGGGCTTGCAAAACTGGCCAGTTCTGGAATCAACAAGAGACTCCAGCTCAAAGGAAACACAACAATGGAGGAAGGACGCCCTACATTCTCCTCTGGCCTCTACATATGTGCACACTGGGAGTTTAGATCTGTACACATAGGTGCATAGCTCCCTCTCTCATACACATACCACACTACACATAACATAAATGCACATAAATGAAAAGGAGAATATTAGCTGAAAAAGAAGTTCAACTACAGAGCCAAAAGGATGCATTTCACATAGTTCAGCTTTGAACCCTTTGGAAGGAGGAGGTGGTACACTATCTTGCAACAGAATAAAGAAGTGGAGCCTAGCTTTCTTCAGATTTGTAATGTTTCCTGAATGTCAAAAGCTCATACATTTACAGAGACCAGAGAACAGAGTCATGCTTGTCCAGATGTGAGTTACTAATTTGTTCTGGTAGTGTTATTGTTATTTCTTGGATAAGACTTAGAAGATAACTTCCAGTTTAAAATAATCCTGGAGAACTTTGTAATTGCTACTTATGGCTTCAATCTTGACATAATTCTGCAAAAACTTTAAAAACATACACATATCCCCACACATATATATCATAATATATATTAGATTATGGTAGGGATGAAAAATCTTAATTAACTAAAACTAAAGAAACTGGAAATACAAAATAAATTAATGGCTTTAAATGAGGTGAGTATTCTACTAAGTCCCAGACAGTTCCTTTCTACTAGGGAGAGCTTTCCCAAACAACCACATTTCTTTGTTTGAGTGTCAAAATAGAAAACAAATTATGCTCCTGTGCTATTTTCTTATCCGCAGTCCAGAGCTTCCTTGGGGTCTTGCTGACTAGGCTTTTTGAGATGCTCAGAGACAAAAATAAGACTGTGTTATCATCATGCAATCTTCATAAGGCAGCAGATGTTCTCAGATACACCCTCTACAAACCCAGAATCCAGGGTTACTTTTTCCTCCTGGTTTTCTACACTTACTTTTCTCTGTGGTCCATCTGTTCAGGGTGCTTATTGCTCTGGGAGAACTGTCCCAAAGATCTCAGGTGGTCATCTCTATTTGTTGTGGGAAAGCAGACCTATCACCAAAAGGATAGTACTGGTTCCTACAGAGAATAACAGAATAACCAAGTAGATCAGGGACAGGTGTCTTCGAGCAATTATTTTCCATGAAAGTCCAGGGAAAACCAAACCAAAGAATCATGTGGTTGATTGGCAAGAATGGCGTTGTCATTAGTTTTTCATAAGAGACGTCGTTTGCTCTTTGATATCTCTTACAGAAAATTTGTCAGGAACAAAATTTGTTTCTAGTTCTCTCCTACCAACAAATTGCACCCATTAAACTACTTAATTGGTTACAGCCGTCAGTGAGGAAAATGTAGACACACCCAATCTTTTTCTATAAACTATTTCCCCAAATCTGTATTTATTTGTTTTTGGGATCCAAGGTTTCTTTTTTAAAGTCTTCAAAATGTTTCCATTTTAAGTAGATACATCAACACACAAAATCTGTTTCTCCTTCACTCAGAGAAAACTAAGTTAAGGACTCCCTGCTTTTCCAGCCTCTGGCACTTGGTTCAGAATACAAAGGAAGAAAGAGGTCTTGCCCACAATGAGGAAGATGCATTGCTCAAGAGTCATGTGACTGTCAGCAGGAGTACAGGAAGTCATTTTGACAAAATCTTGTCAGGTTCATTTATATTTAGGATCATAAATAGCCACTTATCACTTCACATTTGAGTGAATAAACAATGCTGTTTTTTCTCCCTCTCCCCTAGATTAACATCAATTGTATTTGATTTTTAATTTTAATTTAGTAATATACTAAAATGTAACACATTTTATAATAAATATGTTTGCTACCGAATCACACTAATACTGTGTTTGTTCACGGAACAGAGATTCATCATTATATGTAACAATCAGATTTTTAGTAGAAAATATTTCCAGGTCATATAAAACATAAGAACACTTAGGTTTTCCCTGCCCCCCCTTCCAGATCTTGTTATGAAGACCTGGCTGGTCTGAAATTTGCCATGTAGGCTAGGATGGCTGTGAACTTGTGAAGATCCTCCTGCCTCTGCCTTCCAAATTCTGGGATTATAGATATACAGCAGTTTACCTGGCTCTTAACTGTTTTATATGAAATCTTCAGTTGTATTAATTACCTTCTCATTGCTGGGACAAAATCCCTGACAAAAACCAGCTTAAGGGAGGAAGGGTTTATGTCAGTGTGCAGTTCCATCATGGTGGTGCAGGAGCTTGAGGGAGTTGGTCATGTTCAGTCCACAGTGAAGAAGCAGAGGGAGGAATGCTGAAACTCAGCCAGCTCTCTCCTTTCCTATATAGCCCAGCACCCTGCACTGCTGCCCACAGACAAGAGGAAAATTCCTGTCTCAATTCATCTTTTTTTTTTTTTTTTTTGAGGTCGGAGCTCACTCTAGCCCAGGCTGAGCTGGAACTCACTCTGTACTTCCAGGCTGGTTCATAGAAATTCATAGTGATCCTCCTACCTCTGCCTCCCAAGTGCTGGGTTTAAAGGGGTGCACAACCACACCCAGATTGTCTCCTTTAATGTAATCTAATCAAGATAATCCCTCACAGGTGATTCTAGGTCTTACCAAGTCGACAATTGATATAAACCATCACAACAGCAGAACAGGAAAATATTTTTTCCTTCTTTCGAAATATCTAAGCAACTGCAGAAATGCTCTATATTTTTCTTTAGTAATCATAAAACTCAAACCTGAAAATTTAAAAGAGAAATATGCATCTCACAAGTAGATTTTAAAACATCATATTTCTCCCTTGTAATTTGTAATTTTTCCCTAAAGATATCTTTCATAGTTAATTTCAACAAATGATCAATATGTAAAAATTGGCCAATCAGCAACTCGCCATAACCTTGATATTCTCTCTATTCCTCTTTTTTTTTTTTAGTGATAGGATCTCACTCTAGACCAGGCTGAACTGAAATTCACTATGTAGTCTCAGGCTGGCTTCAAAATCATAGCAATACTCCTACCTCTGCCATTGAGTACTGGGATTAAAGGCATGCACAACCATTCCCAGCTCTCTTATTAATTTCAAATTGATACTGATTATTCAGACAGGGGCTATCAAATTACTGAGTAGTAATAGCACCTGAGTTATAGTGCACATATTACATTAAATTATAGCATGCAGTTTTAATATTCATACATTTTATAAATATACAAATATATCCCTGAGTCCAGGCTTTGTGCTATATGCTCATATAGGTTCCTATGGTTTTGTTATTTTTATTAGTTGTATACTTAATAACTTCTTGGTTGAGATGAACTATGTATATATCTCACTATGTATCCTTGGAGCTCAGGAGCATTAAAAAGTTAATAAATATTAGAAACATGGAAAATTGGGACAGCCATCATGGTTTAATTTACCTGTGGAAATTAAAAAGTTATTTCACAGAAGAGAATAGACTTGGGGTACCAGAGCCTATGTGGGGGGTGTAGGGATAGTTAGTGGGTGTAGGAGTGCAGTTTCATAGGAAGAATGATTTGTGTATTTCAACATTGTCAGCAGAGATTTTGAATGTTCTTGAAATAAAGAAGTGATAACTGTTTGAGGTGACAGATTTACTAACTGATCATTGTACATTGTACATACACTTGAAATATCACGTTGTATTCCCAAAAATATGTGTCCTTGTCAATTAAAATGGTTAAAAGTCAGTTTGATATTTCTTATGGCTATAAGTCAGTAAATAATTAAGTGTTTATTAATGCCATATGGTATCTGACAACCTTAAAATCAGTATTTGGAATAAATGACATCATTTATTCATTCATTTGCTCATTCATTTGTTTGTTCAATCTTCATGAAAGGGATTTTGGAACCTGTTATGTTCTGGATACTTTGGTTGGTGGCAAGACACATTGGAGAGAAGTTCAGATGCACATGTGCTGATTCTGGTGTGGTAATAGCTATCACTTATTGCACATCATACTGCCAGCTAACTTTGGAATTCTGACATCCCATAAATCCAGGAACCATTCAGTTATGCAACAGAACTTGTGGTAGACATTGGGTTTATGAATACTACTACATCTTCCTGATTCTTCCTCATGCTCTTGAACCTGGACATCAGAGAGAGGAAAAGGGGACACGAAGAACTGTTCCAGAAGAAGATGCAGCTGCCCAGAGGACAAGGGCTTATCTCTGTTGGGAGATGTGTGGCAGCACTGTGAAGCGAGCAAAGCTTGAATTGCCTTGTCTTTTAGTTATTGGTGAAAAGTCAGTACCAGCCTCGTTAAGAAATATACAACTTCAGAAAAATACCTCTGGGTCTTCTATTTTTTCTGTTGTCTAAAACAAGTGTTTCTACAGAGATTTTCACTGTCTGGAATGAGAAATAAAAGCTGAACATTGAGGTTAATAAAATAAAGGAAGATCCTTTCTAAGGGATTGCATGATGTATTCAGCCCTCTGCATCCTGGAATGTATTGGATGTGGCCCCAATTGAGTGGATGAAAATTATGACCAAAGTTGTCTGTAAAGCAATGGCTCACCTGGATGTGCTGAGCACTGCTCTCGGTACAACATATTTATTATGGGACCAGAAAGGATGAAGACAGACTATTTGGTTAGATTTTATTATAGCATCCTTTTTAGAGTTTGATGAAAATTGCATCACACAGCTATTTAAGAATGTGCTATATGGATTTTCTGACCCCTGGGTGCAAACTAGCTGTGAGAATCAAGGGTTATAGTTACATAGATCTACATACGAAATTGACACATCCCAGGCCCAAAGGCACATAAATCTTTTTTTGGAAAGTAAAAACTGTGCACCTGAAATTGGAATAAGATGCGTAAAGTGTTATGAGAGTCTTCAAATGCCAGTGAGCAGAGGAAAATGAAATCTGAATCTTGGAGAGGGTTTGGAAAGTGATGTTAGTCCTAGAAAGAGAGCATACGGATTAGAATTTGATGGACAAGACCAAAGCCAATGCTTGTGTGGAAATGGATAAGTAGCAAACAACATACACTGAGAAAAAATAGCTCTTTGAATCTTGGGTAAAGGGATTGCTCAAAAAAAAAAAAAAAAGACAGTGAGGATGTTCATAATTGAGTGATTCAAATGGAGAAAAAGAAAAAAATGAAACAAAACAATTAAGTAGAAACATTAACTGTAAAGAGAACTCATGGGCTGCTACTTCCTTAATCTGTAATGTGTACTATATGTATGTAAGTGATGTAAGAATTTGGGGTGTCTTTGAGAATGACAGCACCATTCTTAGCTCTAGAATGGGCAATAACTCAGCAGTTAGAGTCCTGGACTGTCAAGGTCATACCACATTTCCACTTAGTTGGAGGCCTCTGGGCTCTTGTCAAATGAATTCTACCAATAAAATCTTCAGACCAAAGGATCAGGTTCAGAAAGATATTATCTATAGCTTAGAGTTTGAGGATGGAGAGTTTTAAGAGAAAGAGAACCTAAGCTAAAGACCTCTTTCCCAAGAATGAGGCAAGAGGGGGTTCCCAGAAAAGGAGAAGCCCACCTAGAGACCCAGATGACTGGTCATTTCATTCTTGATGCCAGGTGACTGGGGAAGAGAATCTTAATCTTCCAGGAAGGGCCTTCTCAGAAGGAGATGCTTCTCTCATTAAGTGGTGGGACTCCTCCAGAGACAGACAGCAGGATAGCCCAGACTCTTCTGACACTCCTCACCAGCAGCAAAGTGGTGTGACCTACATTGTCTCCCTGCGAGCTCAAAAACACTCCTTGACTGTAATTCCATCAGGGTGGGGGAGGGCTGGTACCCCTAAACTGCCTCACGTGTGTGCATGTGGCTGTGCATTTCACTTTAAGGTAAGTATACCAAGTAAAGGAAGAACAGGATGATGAAGAAGAAGAGAGGAGGAGGAGGAGACAACACTATTTTAAGTATAGAAACAATTCTCTTTAAAGAGGAGGAATGTTTTAGATCATATAATATGCATCACCTCAGGCTCAATGCATCCAGATATGGTCCCAAGTATAGACTCTTGGCCCTACTTAGGAGTGGTGGTCCTCTGACTTTCAGGCTGCACATGGCGTAACTTTCTTTTGGAGAGTATATCAAGAACATTGTAGTCAACACCTCAACCTGTCAGATCTGATGACTGGAGGGACCACATCAAGAATGTTATTCCCACCACTGATGGTGTGATGCTATAAAGGCATGGGCTCTTCTATACAACAGTGAGCCCTACCAAGTAACATGAGGGTACTTAATATGCATGCATTGCTCCTTTAAAGTTGGTTTAATTGCATGTTCATATACAGTTTAGGTTTAGAACAATAAATTTAAAAGTATTCACTTGTTTTTGAACAACTCTACAGATATTCTATAAGTGGTTTCAATGAATCAGTTAAGAAGTAGAGTTTAATTACAGGACACTCTTTCCAGATCTTTGATAAAATTGGAGAGAATTTCAATTACTCTAAGGGTTGTATATTTATTATAACTTGTTTAGAAAATAGATACACCAGCCTAGGCTAGAGTGAGACCCTACCTAAAAAAATAGATACAGCAAAAAATAGATGCACTGATTTTTATTTTATTTTATTATTTTATTTCTTTATTGTCCATAATTATATACATTGTATGAGCAAATCTTATGATGGTATCCCCCATCTCCCTCCTCCCTGTTCCCAGTCCTTTGGTTATCCTCCTCAATGGGAATACTGCCTCAGTCTATGTCGTAGAGGTTAATGAATAGCACAAGAGGTAGCCAGGTCCCCCCACCCGTGTGTTGTTAGATGCACCAACTTTAAAAAAATATTTATTCATTATTTATTTGCAAGCAGAGAGAGACAGACAGAAGAGAGACAGAGAGAAAGGGAGAATATGCATGCCAGGGCCTCTAGCCACTGCAAACAAATTGCAGATGTATGTGCCATTTTGTGTATCTGGCTTTATGTGGACATTGGGAAATTGAACCCAGGGTTGTTAAGCTTTTCAGGCAAGCTCCTTAACCACTGAGCAATCTCTCCTGCCCCTCAATTTTTATTTAAACAATTAAATAAAGATAACTATGTGGCAGAGATTTTTCTAATCACTCTGTGAATATTAGCTCTTGCACTTGTCTAGATTAAATGGCTCAATGGCAGAATAATTCCTTATGGAGGAACTTTATAGACAGAGGGAAAATAAGAGATTGGACCTGAACTGTGAACATATGAAAGCCTATTAATGGTTGCAATATACAGCCTATATGTTATTATGCCTTCAGATGCCATCTGAGCTCTTGCTTTTCAGTTTTGACAGTTTCTCACTCTGGTTTTCTAATTGGTTTCATCTACATAAAACTTCCAAGTCATTGAGTAGGTCACATACACTGATGCCAGTATTGGGTGTCAAGAACTATGGTAAGGTGTTTTTGGAGATATTTGAGATATATCTGTCAGGGGGGTATCCAGTGATTTTCCTTGCATCTCAGGTTTTGATTCATTAGTGGAAGATGTAATAAACTCATTCTAGCAATGTGATGGCTAGATTCATGTTGGTTGGACATATCCTTCAGCTTTCATTAATAAATTCAGAGCCAAGGGTATGATGAGGAATTGGCTTGAACTGTGATGAGGAATTGGCTTGAAGGAACTTCTCTTTACCCATGAGGTGGTTTAACACCTGTGCACTGAAGCTCCAATTCCCAGGTCTCCTCCTTTCCAAGAAAAGACATCCTTATAATGGAGGTGCCAACTTGGCCCCACTCCACCCTGGTGTCGTTCCTAGAATATCTAGAAACCACTACTAAGTAGTTCACAAATAAACCCTGCTAAGAATAGCGTTTTATTTCTAGAGCCTCAACAAGAAATTCAATACCCTGTTGGAGTCCGATAAGCACAGCTCATTTTGAGAGCTTTGTCCAAGTGAGACTGCAGAGGATGGAGGCTGAGAACGACTGGGTTGTGTGAGTCCACGTTGACCATGATATGAAGGCACCTTTTCAGGATTCTGGATCACACCTGCTGAACTGACTGCTTGTCAGGGTCTGTCTTGGGGTCTCAAAAGACCCACATTATGCCCAATGGTCAGTAAAACTTTCTCTAAGATCTTGCACTTCTTAAATTTAAAGTAATGTTCTGATGTCTCTTATACTTGTTCTCCTAAACTCTTTGAAAGCTAAAGTTCTTTAAACCCCAAAGACAAATTTTCTTCTCAATTGGTTCAATTTACTAATTGCCAAATTTGCTATTACTTTGCCATTGATATCATACTTGATTTTCCCCCTCCTAAGGACCTTGAGAGAGAGCAAGAATTATTATTCTCTTTTTGTTAATGAGAAACAGAGGCTGGATCAGTACCCACTCAAGATTTAGTCAATGACAGCTCTGGTCCACGATCCCATGAGTTCAGACTCACCTTTGTGATGTTCTCCTTGCTTCACAGGATCTCTGTCCATGTGCCTAAAATGTCCAAGGCTCAGTTTCCCCAGTTGCTTTCCTATGTATCTGTTTTAACTTAGCAAAGAAAGACATCTTTAGGTTGGTTGAGCTGATAGTACAATATTGAGGCAAATATTTAATTTCCTTTAGAAATAAGAGGGACCATTTCAATAATACTTGTGTGTGATTCTCCATAACCACGAGAATATCATGATAGTCATTTCCCCAAGGGCACTAACTCTGTTGTTTTGACACACTGCATTTGTTTAACATTAAAGGTTTCCTTTACACTGCTTAGGATTTTCTGCTCCAGCCTAAATTCTTTCTTACAAGTTAGAATCCTTTCTCTTCTTCTTCTTTGGCATCCATTAAAAATCATGGGCAATATGGACACCCTCCAGAAACACTTCTGTAATGCTAACCACAGGACTAAAAATAAGAATTGAAAAAAGAGATTTAAGTTAGTCAATGCCCAGAAAGAAATCTTTCCATGTGTCTTTACTAGAATTTGGTAAGACCCATTGTAGGAGAAAGTGAAAGACAGGAAAACCGTCCTGTTGCTTCCTATATGGAATGGCTGAATAATTAGTGAGCACTTGTCCTTTTTCAAGGGACCCTCCCCATTAGACCCTTTTCATTCTTGCCTGAGATGACGGCATTGGAGAGGCTCTCTTCCGTGCAGGACTTGCACTGAGTGGCTCACTGGGAAAGTGTCATTCCTGGGTCATGGGCCCCAAGCTTTTGAAGTTTCTGTGTTCCTTTGGACATCGTTTGTTCTTCCTTATGGAATTGATTAAACTCACCAGGTGATGAAACACAAAATCAAACAGTTTGGGAAAAGTGTGGGCAGTTTAAAATTTGTTTGAAATTTAGTATGGAAACTAAAATGAAAAAAATTAAACATCAAAATTAATTAGTTGTGGTCTCCCAAAAATTTCTTCCATCAAAAACTCCCTTCCAGCTCATTTCATAAGAATTATTACATGCTATAATAAATCATTCTTATTTGCCTTTTATTAATCTTTACTCAGCTTTTCCTCCTATTTTTTTCACCTGATTTTCAACTACATGGTTTTCTTACAAAATTCTCTATCCAGCCCAGTCACTTGAAATTTCTCAA
>PVHP010049696.1:0-12089 GCA_004024765.1 Zapus hudsonius
TGGCCATGCCCATTCTCTCTCTCTCTCTCTCTCTCTCTCTCTCTCTCTCTCTCTCTCTCTCTCTCCTTGCAAATACATAAATAAATAAAAGTTAACTATAAAAAAGAGAAATCACCCATTTTCATGCCTTGTGTAACCAAAAGTCTTCATATGGGCCACACAGAGAGGGGAGGAGGTGGGGCCTGGGCCACACAGAAAGGAGAGGGTGTCTAGGCACAAAGCAGCTATGGTCTTGTGAAGGCAAAGCCTGTCACATCCCTTAAAGAAAGTAGACTGAGGCTTAGAGGAACCACGTGGCTGGAGATGCAGGAAGAGGCAGTGAGCCTCGGTGACTTTGTGGCTCCTCTGGGAAATAAGGGGCAGGGGCTCTGGCTTTCTTACGCCAGTAAAAGGACAAGTGACAAGAGGGCATGTGTAGATGGCTGAGGAGGTCCGGGAGGGAATCATACTAACAGAAGTGAACACAAGAAGCTGAACATTTCTGGGAGGTATAATGATCTTCATTTTACACATGAGAAAAGTGAAGCAATAAAGGCTAAGTACTTTGTCCACGGTGACTCAGATAATAAAGAGCTGGGGTGTCCCTTCCCCCAGCTGCTACAAGAGCTCTCCCAACACTGAGTCCAAGGTGTAAGTTGCAGCAAGTGGGAGGAGCAGTGACTGGGGAGGGAGTGGAGAACAGAAAGTACTCCGCAGGGCATGGGGGGAAGCAGAAGGGAAAGGGTTAAAGCAAGACCTTGAACGGAGATGAGGGGTGCATCCCCAGTAAAGACTGTCACTCATCAGAATGGTTAGGAGATCAACATGTCATTAACCAAAGATGCCCATCATGGTGGGCTCTGGAACACAGGGTTGAGCATCTCTCCCCCTCCCTCGGCACCTGCCCTATCACTGATGGCAAAATCAGCCATGGTGTTTGGATCCCCAGAAATCAGTATACAGATCTGGGCACAGCTTCCAGGCCACAACTTTCTCTTTATAAATGGGTGTGCCTCCCCAGAGGGGAAGGACCTCCAGGACACACTTCCTGTCCAAGCATTTAGCTGCCCCCAGCATATCTTCCAACCAGCTTTGGGGCCCTTGGGGCCAGCAGCCAGCCTCTCCATGCTAAATTAGCATGAGTCCACTCATGCAGACCCCTACAGAGAAGCCAGCATGCAGGGTACATGGCCTCCCTCACCTGGGAAATGTAACACCAGACTGCAGCCGCCTGGAACAGTGACAGGGACAGGAGGGGTCTCAGTGGGCAGTGGCCTGAGGGTCCTAATGGGCTGACACACTAGGATGTGGACTTCCTGGTGAGGCAGGAGGGTTGTCATCCTGTCTCACAGCTGGTCACTTCACCCCCAACCTTTCCTTATTATGAACATCCCCCGCTGGGAGCTAGACATCAGGAAAGTTCTAGCCAGTGGGATGTAGGGTTTCCTTAGGCTCTGGACCACCACAGAGGAAGCCGAGAAGTCTGAAAGATTTTCCTTTTTCTGGTTCAGCCTACTTTTCCTGGGCAACATTTTTTAATCAGAACCCCAAGCTCTTTCCTTTGTCTTCTCAGGGGCACCTGTCCCTCCTTCTGTGTCTGAATGTCCCAATCAACTCTTCATCTTGAACTCCCCAGCCTTCAGAACCATCATGAGCTAGAGCTAAATAAGTCATTATCTCGCAAATACTCTTCCTGTGATATTTGGTTATGGCAACAGAAAACAGGCTAACACCTCACCCAAAAAGAGAAGAGAGGGAATGTAGGAGAAAGAAAAGGGAGGTGGCTAGGGATAAGCCTTTCTCTGAGCCTCCACTCTTCCCACAAGCTGTGATTTCATCCTCTGCTTCTACTCTCCACCCAAAGATCACGCTTCACGATTTGACAGCTTTGAACCTGCTTGTGAGATGGCTTAAACAATACTATCTTTTTAAAAACCAAGACACACATACACACAAATCAAGAAACACATCCATCCCACTCCCCACCGAAAAAAAAAAAAAAAGGTAAAAAGTCAAAACTGAAGGCTGGAAATGGTGAGGTCAGATCAGAGAGAGGCGATGGGCAGGAGTGGGTTCAAGAACGATGACAGAGAAAAATGAGAGAGGTCAAAGTATAATGAGAAAAAGAGAAAACATGTAATAGAAAGAAGCTGCTGGGAATGGAATACGGGTGAAAGATGATTGAATCAATCTGTCTCCCAGCCCAGCTCTGTACAGGGTCCCCTCCCCCCACCACACACACACACACACACACACACACACACACACACACACACACACACACACACGAAGGTTCAGTGGCTTGCTCATCCCCCACTGGGTGCCAGGGCTGTTTCTCTCCACCTCACACTCAGGTACATCCTACACCTTCCTTTCTCTGCCAGAGCTCTGAAAATTTGTCTTAATCTCCATAACCCCTGGGATTTAGCAAGCTGGTTCACCCTCTGAAGACACCCAATAAATACTTCTTAATGAATGAATGCTAATGAATGGTCAGATGAGTGAGGAAATGAACAAACAGACAAGGCTGACATTGTACCAGGAATAGCTTCTCTATAACAAACCTCCTAAGGACGACAGACCATGCCAAATTCATAAGGAATTTAGGAGACCTTTTTTCTACTCCACAAAAGTGTTCTGCTCGATCACATTTTAAGTTCCCATTCACCAAATCACAGCAACTGATTTTAAAGTTTTTTCATCTACCATATTTTTAAAAATATTTTAAGCATGTTGTCATCCTTTATTGAGAGTCTTTATTGAGAGTCCTTTATTGAGAGTTTCAGGGAAAGTGGAAAGCAAATTCCTGAGATGTAAGAGTATTTATCATTTTGACACTGTAACTAGTCATTTCAGTGTTTAAAAATAGTTTTAAAAAGGAAAACGTTTTCTTTGAAGTGATCTCACTTCCGCTTTGGTACTTGCTGCTGTCACAAGTGCTTGTGCTGCTACACTTGAAAATGACTGGAGTGTGGTCAAAGCAGGGTTCCAGCCAGCTAATTGGGGTGCATATCGACTCCCCTACACTGGAGTCTCCCAGTGAGGACAAGACACTCTCAGCCCACAAGGAACAATAAATAGGACCCAAGAGCAAAATATTCTTTAAAGTTTGTAAAAATATGCTGTTTGTAAACATGCTAATATTTGCCTTTTGCATGCAGTATGCTCCAGAAAGTCAGGATTCATTCTAGCTGCAGAGAAAGTAAACATGCAATTACGATTACATGAAATTAAGCCAGCTAATTGGGGATTAAAAAAAATCCCCTTGTCTTTCTGTGAACGACTGTTTCTTGCTAAAATGTTCCATTGTGATATTAAAACTCACAAAAGGGATTTAGGGGAGTAAGCTGACCATCTGTCCAGAGCTTCCTGAACTTTCAGCAAAGTGGATGAATAAAATTATTCTTAATTATGTTGTCAGGCTGTATTTGAATACCCAGATGTACAGGCTTCTGGATCAACCACTACATCGTATTCAAAGAGCCAAAATCCTAACTTTACAAAGTGACATTATATCAGGTTAGGATCTTAAATGTTGCCACTCATTGGATGAAGATCTACCAATGAACAGAAAATCAAACTTAGAGTCCGTGCCCACTACTGTCTACGCCATGAACAAAGGATGCTCCTAGCTAGAGGAATAGGAGTAGGAGGGATCGGGTGGATCTTGCAGGTGGATCCTGCAATATTCTTCTCAGTCACTTCTGTCAGATGTGGGTCAGAGAGCCACTAGGGCTACTTCTACTTAATGCCTTTGCTTAAGCTGTCTTCCTCACTCATCATGTCTGTTTAGAAAAATCTTGCCCACAGCCTTAAATCTGAAGCCGCTCACATAGCAGAGTGCTTCATCGTGTAGGCTCTGGAGTTGGCAAGCACGTTACTATTCCAGATCTGCTTCTTATGGGTTTTATAGTTCTGGGTAAAATACTTAATTTCTCAGAGCCTCAGCTTTCTCATCTACAAAATGGGAACAATAAGTATACATTATTTGTTAGGGTTGCTCTGAGGCCTACTACATGAGTTAATGAATGTAAAACATGATGCCTGACCCACAGTTAGGACTCAAATTTAAGTTGCAAAAATATTTAGTGAGTTCCTATTACATACTGGTCTTGTGCTAGATACTGAGGATGTGATTACTTATGTTAATTATTAATGATCTTGCTCCTACTGGTATCATTTTCTTCTTAAAAAATTTCAGCAAGCCTACTTCAGACCTAACACATTAGTTTTATTCCTTAAAATTTCTTTTTCATGGGTGCGTTCACTTCAAAAGGCTGCAAGCTTATTAAACAAACAGTAATAAATTACATAGGTGGATGCTCAGAAAATGGCTTAGTACATAAAGACACAGTCTGCTGGAACAGATTTCATTCCCCAGTGCTCACAAAGTGGAGCACACATCTGGAGTTCGTTTGCAGCAGCAAGCATGCCTGGCGCACACTCATATTCTCTCCTCTCTCTCAATTAAATTTTTAAAAATTAAAGAAATTTGCATAAATTTCAGAAGACAAAGCACAGCGTGGTAAATGTCTGTCTGATCATCTCTTGGGCAAATCCTGTAATATCTGACCTGCCTTTTCCTCACCTGTGGGTTAGCAGGATTTAGATAATGCTAAACTTCTCCCCTTTTGGTTCTCAGTTCAATGGCTTGCTCTGGTTCATTGCTAATGGGCTGAGGCTGAGCCTCAGTACCCACATCCTAAGCAAGCGGAGCTGAGTACATGTAATGCCTCAGTGGCCATGATGTGGTGATATGTTGCCTCTTCAGATATACCCTAAAAAGCCAACCCACATGATTGGATAGCCATCTTTCCATGACCTATGTATATCAAGGAAAAAAGAGTTCTTTTTTTAAAATACACTGTCTGCATTGTCCATGTTTTCTTCTCCTAGAAAAGAGATGGGGAAGCCTGGATCCCATGTGTATTTCAGAAAAAGTTGTGTAGACCAGATTAACACACCTTTAAAACAAGAAAAAAAAAGTGCAATTCTTGCGCAATTCATAACCTCCTACCCCAAGGACAGATCCAGTATGTGCACTGAGGAGGGTCCCCAGGGGGTTGGGGACAGAGACAAGGCAAATGAGCAAATCACAAGATTTGCTTATATAATGTATCTAATTATCAATCATAAAGATATTTTAAAAATGCAAACAGTGATATCCTATTGACTATGAGAATATTTTAAATATGAAGAAATTTGCTTTATCTTAAATTTCCTTTATTTTAGATTTAGTTTTCATCTTGAAGACGATCATTTCCCTATAATTTCTTGTATCAACATTTCCAATCCCATCAGCTGTACAGGAACAATCTGTCTTCCCAACCTATGATGAGGGATAACCTCATGCTTCTAAGCAAGCGCCTCCTCTATGTCTCTCCTCCTTACCACAGCCCCATCCTGCCTTTCATCCACTCATTATCTGCCTTTTCCTGGAGACTCTTTCTTCACTCCCTCTGGCCACCAGCCATTTCCCTGCTTCTCTTCAAATAACTCCTCAAAGTAGCCATTTCTGCTATTTTGTAGTTTAGAGATCTATAGAGGTCCAGAAAGATGGAGTCCTTTATCTGCACAGTGACTTACCTAAACACAAGGAAGCGGGAAAATTAGGGGTAGGCCATACATTCCAGTTGGATAACACCAAATGAAAGCAATTTTTCTATTAACAATCATAGAAAAACCCACAGACTAAATAAAGTCATTTGCATGTAAAATGGGGAGAGAAAATGACAGGATGCAAAGAGTTTTCACACACTTTCCCTCCTTGGATTTTCATGACATGCCTGCAAGTCAGCTGTTAACTCTCCATCACTTAGGCCTAGGCTATGAGGGTGTTACCCTGGGGAGGGGGCACAACCCTCAGATGTGAGCTGGTGTCTGCTCTTTTACAAGATCTTCATACAGTAAGCATTTGAATTCATCCCTCTGGGGCTATTCAATCTGGAGTCCTCCAGACATAATCCCTCAAAATTTTCATATTATTGTTACTGACTTAAAAGGTTGTTTTTTCACAATCCCCTTACACCCAGATGATAAGGAGCATTTGCTTCCTCACCTCCCCCCATAAACTATCAAGCTCCCATGCCTCGCTTCCTTTGGAAAATTTTACCTCAAGGTAAGGCCAACAGCCCCCACCTTCTTGTCAGTGGTGGGTCAACAGAACTATACATTCTATTCTGAGAAGTTTCCCAATACTTACATATTTCATTACGTGGATGAGTTTACTAGCCTCTTCTACTAAAATTCCAAATCTAATTGCCTTGAAAGATTTACAAACCTCACAGCACTAATATCACAAAAGCTATTTTGGTCAGGTCTATAAGAAATACCCCCACAGTTCTTCCCCACTTCTGTGTGAACTCTGGCGGGTCCTTGTGTGACAGGGCCAGGCACCTGGAGGGAACACCACTCCCCTTGAGTGGGAGGTGTCTAATTAGAGCTATAACCTAGGTGCTAAAACTGATTGGTCAAATATGAACCAATCAGCTGTATCTCTGACTCACCTGGGAAGAACTTAAATTCACTTCTCCAGAGGAATCTTCCCCCAGGTGGCAATGGAGTAAAGAGACTGCTGATTCATGCCTCAGTAAGGTAAGGCCTACCCCCCACCCCAGCTAATGGCTCCAGACTTTTTCCCTCATGAATCTCTCTTTTTCATGATGGGAGCTCACTGTTATCTTTTCTGTTTATGCTTATTTAGCTAAATAATGTAAATTCTGTTAAACTCTCTGACACGTGTTCTCCCCACACTGGTGGCTGGAGAACTCTATAACTCCCCATGTTTCCTTATATAATAAAGTTTCCCACTATACCTTACTATCTTGTTGTCTATGATTTTAATTCTTTAACTTTATAGACAAGAGCTCAGATATTCTTTAAACTTGGGGTGCATTGAGATTTTTACTGGGGGTTATCTTAATTCTAACCCTTCCCCACACCCCATATCTTAATCCATATCACTTGGACCTCCTTCTGCTTTGGTCTATGTGCATGGGCATGCCTCCCTTTGTTGATAAGTATAAATAAGTTCACACAGAATGTTCTTCCACTGTTCAGGTTTATGGTTAGCAGAGGCTGTGCCATTGATGTCCCACTGGGAGGCAGACACTCACTTGTTTGACAAGCAGAAACGCTGCGACTCAGCCACATAACTAATCCAGCCCTGACAACCTCATTTTCGTTCAAACTTCAATAACACATGACGTGAAATCATTATTATTTCAAGTAAAACAACTGAGTAAAAATGCTGTAAGATATTTTTCGTCCCGGAGATAATTGCATTTAGGAACTGTTTCAAGTCTACCAGTGGTTTTCTGACTCACCTTTGCTGATCTTCCCATCTTGGATGTAAGGGGTAAGAAATAAAGGCTGTCCTGCATCTCCACTGGGATCAATGGAGACCCCAGGTCTTCGGTACAGGGAGCGGAACAGTCCATCCCCAGGACTGACAGTCAACAGAATCAATGAAGCAATCACCTTCCACATGGCACTGAGCTTCCTTGTTGGTCTAGGGTGAAAGCAATCACGTTCCACAAATAAACTGACAGTCAATATTTGCTTAGCCCTTTTACATGCAAGAAATTCATTTATTTGCTCAAAAAAAAAATCCATCATGGACCTTTACTGAGCAGCCTGGATATCCCCTGAGTCAGACAGGCCCAATGCTTGCTGATCCTGACCTCAGCAAATCAGAGGGCGATTCTTCAAGGAATTTTCAGTGTAACTGGAAACCAATTCATATATTTAAAACTAATCCAGCCCTGACAACCTCATTTTAGTTCAAACCTCAGATAACCAAGAAAGCAAGTTCAGTCAAGGAGTAAACAAAGCCTCAAGGCCAAGGGCACTGAAAACATTTGGCTGAGAAGCCCAAGGATGACCTTAATAAGGCAGATGTGAATAGAAGGTGATGGAATTCAGATGGAAGAGATGGGGAAGGGTTCCCCTGCCTTGTGTGGGACAGCTTGAGCAAAGAGGGGATGCAGGGAAACTCAAAACATGCTCTGGGTTTCTGGCAATGACCACATTTTATAGTCAACAACCAAATAGAAAGAAAGAAGAGATGGAGAACCGATATAACTATTTTCAATTCCCTTATTGCCATCTGATAACTAAACTGAAAAACCGAGATACCATCAGGTGCAGGCAAGTTTCTAACTCCGGTGCTTTGCAAGTGGAGGCAAGAGGACCAGGATGTCATCATCAGATTCATAGTGAGTTTGAGGCCAGCCTGGGCTATGTGAGATCCTATCTCAAAAATACAAATAAACAAAAAACTTAAAAAACTATGGAGCTGGGAAGATGGCTTAGCAATTAAAAGTGCTTGTTTGTAAAGCATGCAAAAAGTGGTAAAAAAAAAAAAAAAAAAAGGTCTTGGGCTCATGTGCAGCAGCAAAAGGCCCTCCTGGCATACCCATACATACATACACACAAATGAATAATTAAAATTTGAAATAAATAAAAATAATTGGGGGTTAGTGAGATTGCTCAGTGGTTAAAGTACTTGCTTGCAAAGCCTAAAGACCCAGGTTTGAATCCCCAGTGCTCAAGTCAAACCAGATGCACCAAGTGTCACATGCATCTGGAGATCATTTGCAGCAGCTAAGGCCCTGGTATGTCCAGTCTCTCTCTCCCTCTCTCCCTCCTTGCAAATAAAAAATAAAAATATTAAAAAATAATAATGGGCCCCAAAAGTCATGAGATTTTTCAAGGCCTTTCAAATATCATGTTTTCTGAGATGGTTATCATGGGATTAAAAACGTATAATTAGGTTGGATATCAGGCTCAGAGGCTAAGCACACCTCCTGTACAAGCATGAAGGTTTAGAGAAGCCTGAGAGACCACTGGAGTTCAATCCCCAGGAGCCACATGAAGAGCTGGGGGTGGACACTACTGTCTGTCACCCCAGTCCTTAGAAGCTCAGGCCTCAGTGGAGAATCAGGCTCAAGAAGCTATGGAACAGGGTATCTGCTTTGGCCACCTGAGGCAGGTGCACCCTGCTGCAAGTGAGCACATGGGGCCCTGAATGGACACAACATTTGTGTACACCCCCACCCCCAACACACACACACACACACACACACACACACACACACACACACACACACACACTCCTGATCACTTACCCCACTCACACAAGCAAAAACAAAGAAAAAAGCTGTAAGGTCTATTACTAAAACTTTATATAAATGTCGAAACTCTGTTTACCATGGGCTTCCCCATGTATTTCAGTGGACTTAAATCTCCTAATAACTCCACTGGGAACGCAAGGGTGAATTTACACAAGAAAACTAGATTCCAAGGCGGCTTGTTTCATGAAGGACATAAATGAAGAAGTCAGACCTGCCTTCAGCAAGACCTGCACAGGGAGAAGCCTGTGAGGTGCTGGTGAAGGGGAGTAAGAGCCTTTTTGCATCTAAATTTTTACTTATTTTCTTTCCATCATAGTTTTAAAATTTTTTTTATTGTATGGATTGTTTTCAAATATTACTTAAAATGCTGTTTATCCTACTTATTAAATTTTGTGACATTGTCTTAAATTTCCATTGGAGGCAGATACATTTCTTGCCTCCCCTTAATCCTAACTCTACAAGGATACTGGGGATAACTACCCCAGTCCTTTGGTTTATTCTGGCCCACTGATGTTAAGTGCGGCCCATGTTCTTAGTTCTCAATTCTTTTTTCTTTTTTTCAGTGCTAGGGATGCCCAGCCATCCCAGCCAGCTAAATTCTTTATTTAATTAAAAAAATAACTACATTAAATAAAAAAAATTGCTCACTCAGTTTTATGACTGTAAAAAGAAATAAACAAGTATGCAAATTCAGTGACAGCTTTTGATTTTTTTCAGTGATTTCAAATGCCGTGGAAACATTTTTCAAAAGACAAAATGTGTGTTTAACACGATCCTATTTGGTACAATATGAAAATATTGGTTGTGGTAAATTTATAAAGCTTTTCAGCAACACTTCCTCATCAAGATAAGGGTTTATAATCAAAATTTGATTGAATATATGACCCTCATCCTGTTTCTTGGGGTTAACGTAATAGAATTCCCCATGCCTAATATAAATAAGCCCATCCAAATACAGTATGAAGCTAAAACGTGCTTTTGGCCCATTATTGACTATAATAAAGAGTAAAATGAATTTAGAAACTGAAATTAAGTTCCCAAGAAGCCCAAGGGTAACAGCCACTATGGCACTCTTAAGACATTGTTTTTAATTATATGGACTTGTTACACGACGTTTTAATAGCATAGCTACTTCCAAAGAATGCCTGAAATCAACAATTCTATTTTCTGATTTTTTAAAAAAAATAAAAAGCCACCACAGTGGCTTAAAAAAAATAGTGGAAGACGCTCTTCCAGTAAGAAAGGGCCTTTTTCCCCTGGGGGCTGAAACAAGAAACCAGCTCTGTCATCCAATTTCTAGTCTTCCAGCTGCAGACCTCCAGCCCCCTTTAATGGAGTCATTAATATTTAAATAAGCCCTGTAGTCACAGCGCTTCCCTGGTAAGCAGAGTTTGGCTCAAAGATGTTCGAGGAAAAGAGGTGAAGCTGGTCTTGTTTTAATTGACATAAATTTAATGCGTAAGAGTTAGGTCAATTTAGTAAATCTCATTAACATTTAATCAAGTAATAATTGGAGCCAAGGTTGCCCATGTAGGCGGCACCTCAAAGAATGCAAGCCCTTACCATGAATGGAGGTCTGGGTTTGTTTGTTTGTTTGTTTGTTTGTTTGTTTTAAACACCCCTCTCAAGTGCTTTTGCTTATCCTATGTTACCCTGAATCTTTTTATTTATTAAGCATTTATTGGGCATTTTCTAAACTAATAAACCCTGTACTAGACAGAAGCTAACAAACTCCATTAAGCACAATCACACCTGCTTAAAATAACATGAAAACATTGTTGCTATTCGCAGTTCAGATGCATCACACTGAAAGATTCAGGTGAAATGATCCTCTTAATAAATGCTCAGAAACAGAATAAAATCTAGGCAGACTTTAGCAATATTGGCAAAATCAAATAAAGTAAGTTCAAAAGTTTACAATTTGCTAAAATTGCTAAATCTTACATTGGGAATCCATGTGCCCAAGGTACAATTTTGTGTTGTTGTTTTTTGAGGTAGGATCTCATTCTAGCCCAGGATGACCTGGAATTCACTATATAGTCTCAGGGTGGCCTCAAACTCACAGTGATCCTCCTACCTCTGCCTCCCAGGTGCTAGGATTGAAGGCATGTGCCACCATGCCAGGCTCCAAGGTACAATTTTTATATTCAGCGAAACTATTTATCCCAGCATTCTTTAGAATAATAAAAACAACTCAGACATCCCACAGTAACACACAAGATAAGTAAATTACCGTTCACAAAAATGGAATTATAAACAGGAATTCAAATCTCTGCTGAGGATGCTTTGAAACGATGAAGAAGTATTGGGCAAAGAAAAGATGATTAGACTGGCTCTGTGGGAGTTTCTCCTTATTTTATACTCTGCCAATTTTTATATTTTCTAAAATAATTAATATTCAATAAATAAGTAGATTTTCTTTTTCTTAAAGTGAAGCAACTGATAGTCATGGCAAAAAAGAAAGAAAGTACTTGTTCTCTGTTCCTTATACTACCTGGTTATGACGTCTTGCGTTTCCTAGGAATAGGGTTCTGATTTCTCTTCTAGAACATTTATTCTATCTCTAACATTCCATGAGGATGTATCCTGGTCTCCTAAAGCCACAGAGCTCCAGAGGCTGAACATGGAGTCTTACTTTAGTCACGTAGAAAGCTCTAGATAAAGGTGAGATGCTGTTCTAGTGATTGTTATAGTCATTTCTGTCTCGAATCCCTGACAGGTAAGTACATAATTGATAATATGCAAATGTTTGTGGAACTCATGGATGTAAATGAAAGGCCAAGGTGTTCTAGACCATACCCGACTGAATGCTCCCAAGATGGGATTTCTTTGTCTGACAGGATGGGAAATTAAAGCCTAAGAAAGGAGAGATTTGCTCAGGACTCTACCACTGGGGGATGGGGAGGCCAAGACTCCAATTTAGGACTGATGTATGTCTCTAAATCTCTCTCTTTGATCATCCAAGTCTTCTGACTG
>PVHP010049697.1:0-12086 GCA_004024765.1 Zapus hudsonius
GGGGGCCCAAGAGTCCGGCTCCTGGTGCATTTTCCTTCTATCTTCTTTGCTTCTTTATCTTAATCAAACTTGTGAGGGTCTCATTGTCAATTGTCCCATCTTCAATTAATTGGCTGTGATAATTCTGCACAGTATCTTCCAGCCGTGGAAAGACAAACATGTCTCCGAGTCTCATGGGCTTGATAGTGTTGAGACTTCTGTGCAGTAAAGGAGCTACGACTGTTTTCATCCCAATTCCTCACAGACCAGGCTATTGGTGTTCCTTTCAGTCAAAATCTCAACACCAGACATACTTTGGAAGCTACAGACCTTGTTTTTTACTTGGCTAACATTTATTATGTAGACATTCTTTTTCTCTTGGTCTACTCAACACATACCATTTGGAAACCTATTATCTATTTGGCAAGTGATTAAATAAGAGTGATAGCGACATTATTTAGCCATTGGCCAAGGCTTAATTATATGCCGGATATTGGGATGTGTGCGTCACGTGAGTCTAAACCTCACAACAGAACTGAGAAATAAATATACTTGCCCCTGGTCTGGAGAGATGGCTCAGCGGTTAAGGCACTTGCCTCCAGTGCTTAAGGCCCCCGGTTCACTTCCCCAGGACCCACATAAGCCAGACCCACAAGGTGGTGATGCTGGTTCTCTCTCTCTCTCTCTCTCTCTCTCTCTCTCTCTCTCTCTCTCTCTCTCTCTCTCTGTATCTCTGCTTGAAAATGAATAAATAAAAAATAAAATAAAATAAAAATACTTGCTCCAGCTTCTAGGGGAAAAATGATTCTTATCCAAGTTTAAGTAATAGTGCAAGCTCATCATTCTGTGACTATTCATTGATTAAAATATCAGCTATCGGCCATGCCTTCTTTCCTGGGCACATGGTTCCCTCGATTTCAGATTTCACAGCTTGGAAATCCTGGTGCCTTCATTTTTTCTGCAGCTTTCTTGGGCTTTTGCTTGGTCCCTAGCTGTGACTCATCCTAAACCTGAAACTGTGGTTTCTAGGTTTTGTTTACAAAATCCCTTGTATGTAAGCTTTCAAAAGGGTCTCAGCCATGCTATGCTGCTTACCCCTATTCTCCTGCTCTCTTTCTTCCTCCTCTTCTCTTCCCCATTCTCTTTGGCTGCTTCGCAGACTGCCTGCCACATTCTCAGTGCTTTCCTCTGCCTTCCCCACTTTTTGGAATCAAACTCACACATTAAATCCACGATGATACCCTGTGGATGTAGAGATCTTACGTTTCAAACTCCACACTCATTACAATGATGCCATGATTACACAAACGACACGGGATCCCCTGAGTTTAGGAGGTCCTTTCGCGGTTTAAACTTTGAAAACAACTGATCAGGGATGGGGAGGGGGGGAATTGGGGAATTCGGGATAACAACGCATGGTTTGCCCACTAAATAATGTAACTCATTATGGACAATAAATATATATTTAAAAAAATGATAAATAAAATAAAAAAAATACAATTACATACAAATATCATGTGTGCGTTTGTGTGTTTTGTTCAGTTAAACATCCCAAACAAAATGTAAGTTAGGCATTGAACAATTTCTGATTTAAAACTTCTTTTGAAATTCATGTGCTGTCATGGTTGGATCCAGCTGTCCCCCACCAACAAATGAATGTGTTCTGAGTGATCGATCCTCAGCTGATGGCAGTTTGGGTTTTACAACCTTGATGGAGCTGTGTTGTTGGGGGCGGGCTTATGGGGTTGTAAGCCATCTTCCCCTTGCCAGAGTTTGGCACACCTTCCTGCCGCTGTTTGCAGTGCTGTGAGGAGGTGATGTCCACCCCTCTGCTCCTGCCATTGTTTTCCCTGCCAGAATGGAGTCTCCCCTCGAGTCCGTAAGCCAAATAAACCCATTCCTCCACAAGCCGCTTTTGCTTGGGTTCTTTTTGCACAGCAACTAGGAAGCTGACTGCAACAGTTTATATTTGCATCATATATGATTATTAGTTTGTGGGGGCCAGGGGTGGACTGTCATGGTTTGATCCAGGGTCCCCCACCAACAAATGAATGTGTTCTGAGTGATCGATCCTCAGCTGATGGCAGTTTGGGTTTTATAACCTCAATGGAGCTGTGTTGTTGGGGGCAGGCTTATGGGGTTCTAAGTCAGCTTCCCCTTGCCAGTGTTTGGCTCACCTTCCTGCCGCTGTTTGCAGTGCTGTGGCAGAGGTGATGTCCACCCCTCTGCTCATGCCATCGTCTTCCCTGCCAGGATGGAGTCTCCCCTCGAGTCCGAAAGCCAAATAAACCCATTCCTCCACAAGCCGCTTTTGCTTGGGTTCTTTCTGCACAGCAGCTAGAAAGCTGACCGCAACATGTGCTTTAGGACTGTTATGGGAGAAATTTTCAGATTTCTTTTTCTGTAGACTAAACAGTAAACATTTTTATCTTCCTTGGCTGTATATCGTTTTGGTTGTAATTGCTCACCTTTCTTTGGAATAATGGCAGCAGCTGAAGGAAGACATAAATGAATGCATGGTGATGTGTTTCAATAAAAACTTTACTTCCCACACTGACATTTGAATTTCACATAACTTTCGTGTCCTGAAATATTATTCACTTGGATTTTTTTCAACCATTTAGAAGTAGAAACCCTATTCTCAGCTACATGCAAAACCTAGCCAATAAGGACCATGGTGTGCCAGCCTCTGTGAGAGGTTTTACCTTTGCAAAAATGATATTCTTCTTACTTAGACACAGGGAAGCTTATTATCTGTTACTTTCACCTCAGAGAAGCAGTAAGACTTAGAAAACTGCAATATAATTATTTTTCTTAGGAAATAGATTTTGATGGAACTGGCCAATTAAGATGTAGTGTTGTTTGAGCCAATGTCTCCAAAAGTGTGCAATATAGCACCAAATCTCTCTGAGGTCTTCATGTATTCTTTTAAGTAGAGGGGGCAAGTGTATAAGATTTACCACTTAAGAAAGGAATTATTGATCTGAACAAGAAGAAACTGTTCTTTTTACAGAATCACAAAAAAAGAGCTTTGTGGTATACATACTGATGACATTTACTCCAAGAAACTATATGCAGTATTCTTTTTTATATTTTATTTATTCATTTTTTTCAAGCAGAGAGCTACAGAGAGAGAGAGAGAGAGAGAGAGAGAGAGAGAGAGCACCAGGGCCACCACCTTGTGAGTCTGGCTTATGTGGGTCCTGGGTTATTGAACTGGGGGCCTTAGACACTGGAGGCAAGTGCCTTAACCGCTGAGCCATCTCTACAGCCCTATAGGCAGTATTCTTAATTTACAAGCCACTGGACACCTTCTTGAAGTGTGTCAAGGAAGTGATCATCTCATCCCAGATGCTTGCTACTCAAAATGGGGTCCGGCAGCATCAGGATTGCCTGGAAACTTGTTAGACATACAGACTCTCGGGCCACACACAGCCTTGAGCTAGGGTCCAAATCTTCATTCGTATGACTCCCCAGAAATCTCTACGCATACCTAATTTTCTTTGCCTATTTTTCGTGTTGTGCATCAAAGTTGGTGCCTCAGGCATCCAAGGCAAGCCCTGCCAATGAGCCATACTTCTCAGCTATAAATGCAAATACTAACTTAAAGTCAGAGCTATATACCACAGTTTTATAAACGGTGTTTCAAGTGAAAAGATAAGTATGGATCTAGGAGCTAAATTAAATGATGATATGAATTATTAGAAATTTTGGTTCGCTGTTCTCTCCCATGGAGGAGGTTATCCGGTGGATTGGGGAGGGGAGGGCAGCGGGGAATTGGGGACAACAACTCATTGTTTGCCCATTAAATATTGTAACTCATTATGGACAATAAAAAAGAAAAAGAAATTTTGGTTACTGTGAAAGTAGAACCAACTTTGTGAGGACATTGAGAAACTCATCCAAGTCATGGACATTTTGAAGAATCCATTTTATAAAGCGGACTCCATTTTTAGACTTACTTCCCCCTCCCTAAAGAATGTCTGGTCACAAAGACCAGGAAATAAAAATAAAAAAAAGACACCATATAAGGAAGCATATGGCTGTCCTGGAATGTGGGCTGGCCCTGGGATGTGGCTCCAAGGAAGTAACCAATCAGGAGGCATACAGATACAGGAAAGGAGCCAATAGAAATACCACACACCCTGTGACCTGAGCTGTATTATAATTAGATGGCTTCTGTCCATAAATACCCTGCTCCTTTGTTCTTCGGGGCTCCATCTTGCCTGGACATTCATCTGCCTGCTTGTGGAGCCCAACTGCGCAGCCGAAGAATGAAATCCTCTTGCTTTTGCATCTGCTGGTGTGGTTATTGGAGTTTTGGGGTACGCTCTCCTGAGAGAGGCCTTGGGGGTCTTTCAATTTCTTTTGACTTTGTCCTTTCTCATTACGTTCAGATGGTTGCTTCACTTCTGTTTTGTCTTAGTGAGGCTCAGAGAACAAGAAAGAGACAAGAGAAATGACAACTCAACTTAGGAAAGATACAGAAATTAACTGCAGGTTTTGAACGTCCTCAAAGCCTTTCCGGGAAATCATCATTCTAGAGCCAGAAATGGGAACCAGGAAAAAGATCGCGTGCAAACACCTGGTGTGGCCATGTACACCTGTAGCACAGCTGGTCACCCAGGCCTATGGGAGAGGAGATGGAAGGCTCTCTGGGCTGTGGAATGGAAGCCCCCAGATCCGTAAGAGTCCACTGAGAGGAAAAGCATGGCAAGTGACAGAGGGAGTCAGCGGAGATGACCAGCCCATGAGCACTGCAGGTGAGTGATAGCAGGGACACAGGTACATACCACACACACCACACCATAAGCCTGTGCACACACGCCAAAACCCGAGTCCTTTGGAAGCCGTTTGACCGTTCCAAAAGAGTCAATAAAGAGCTATCCCATTCAGGCCTTTTAATTATTTTAATTAGCCCAAAGTGGATCCCAGGTTGCGAATCATCAAGACCATTTAGTTAGGATTTTTGCAACATTTGTACGCTCCTACCATTTAGCTTCCGCTTTTCTACTTTATTAAGCCATGTTTTTATTTTTCCAATATGATAACTGTTCCTGTTTTGAATATTTATTTTATTTTTTAAAAGATTTTATTTATTTATGATGAGAGAGAGAGAGAGAGAGGCAGACAGAGGGAGAGAGAATGGGCACCCCAAGGCCTCCAGCCACTGCAAATGAACTCCAGACACATGCGACCTCTTGTGCATCTGTCTTTATATGGGCACTGGGGATTCAAACTCCGGTCCTTCTGTGTTGCAGGCAAACGCCTTAACCACTAAGCCATCTCTTCAGCCCTGTTTTGAATATTTAAATCCTGTTGGAGTTTCCCCAAGCCACAAAAATCCTGTTCTGCCTCATCCTCTGCTTTTACCCACAGGGAAGCCATAATAATGCCTAAGTCATACGCAAGATCAACTGTAGAAACCATGCCAGGAAACTGAGCTGCTGAGAAATCTGTTCTTTTCTTTAGTTTTTCCCACCATTGTGTCTCCTGTACGCTTAAGCGCCATGTTTGATCCAGAGAATTGACCGAAACATTCAATACATGGTCAATTATGTCGAACTCCATAGAATTCCCATAATAATTAGGAAATGGCCCCCGGGTTTGGGAAAATCCAGTGATGGCAGCCATGGGGCCAGGCAGAAAGCAGGAGTTCTCGCTCCAACAGTGATCTGCTCTGGAGAGCCTCTTTATTCAGCTGTGAAGCAAGAAAATCCTGTAGTTTAGGATTCTGAAGGCTGTTTGTTTTGTAAATATTAGGATGGGAAGAAATCTAAGGATATTTAGAGGCCAAAATAGAAATAGCAAGAGATGGGAAGGGAAGAGAAGGCAGGAAGCTGAAGCAAGACTCCTACGGAGCCAGAAACTGTTAGCATAGATCCAGAACTTGTCCTGGCAGGCCTTTGTGAAAAGCGCTTCCTGAAGGATCCATTTCGAACTAGAGCTCATCAATGTTTTATATCCATTATGTGAATTATTATTTCCATACCTGTGAAGAATCCATTTTATAAAGCAATGGAGAATCCATTTTATAAAACTGACTCCTGGTTACAAAAAAGGACCAAATAGTCCCCCTCCCCTTTTAAAAAGGATTTAGTCATAAATTCCAGGGAATGAGCAGAAGACCAAACACTCCATAGAAGGTAGCGTATGGCTGTTCCTGAAATGTGGGCTGATCCTAGAATAAGATATGAATGCAAATTTCAGGCTCCAATAAGGTGACCAATCAGGAGTAGATGGATAGGGACAAAGAGCCAATGGAAATAGAACATGTCCTATGGTCTGAACTGTATTATAATTTTGTGGGTTTTGTCTATCTATACCCTGTTCCTTTGTTCTTCGGGGCTCTCCTGCCTGGACATTCATCTGTCTGGTTGGGGAGCCCCACTGCACAGCCTCTTGCTTTTGCACCTGCTGGTATGTTTATTTGAGTCCTGGGGTCCACTCTCCCGGGAAAGGCCTTGGGAGGTCTTTTCACCTGTTTTCCTATTTGTCGGGAGTTTGTGTTTTTTATGTAATTATTTATTGATTAAAGGAAGATCAGAATTAAAAGAAAGCCCCTATTCTGAACACAGCATGGGTCAGAGAGGGCTGAACTAGGAGTCAGAACACTGGGTTCTTGTCTCAGCAGGGACAAGAGTGCCTCTGGGTCTCTAGAGATAATTAGACTTTATGAGATATACACATTCATGAGATATTTATTTAAGAGAACCAGTCGCGATCACACGCTGGTTAGAAGGGAAGATCCCTAGTTCTGAATATCTGAAAAGGTAGGGACAGGAAATAATAGGGGAATCCATTGAAATAGTGGACGTACTCAAGCAATATGTACATTAAAGGGACCCTATGTTAAATGACAGATGGTTCCTTAAAAAGGATGAGACTTACAGAATAAACTGCAATAACCTAAAAATGGAAAGCTACTTGATATCTGTCTTACAGCATGCAAGATCAGTAAAAGTAAAATCCAATCACCTCTTAAAAGAGGGGGCAGAAATAAGTCAACAGGATTTTTAACAATTTAGATTTTCCCATGTTATTCATCCTGAGATGCCATCGGTCTTGGTATCTAAGGCACCCATTATTTTCTTCTCAAACAACTGCATTAGAGTGAGAGAAAATAAATATAATCCTGAAGTACACTAGATCACAGACATATCGTCGGTTGCTTTAAACAAAAGAAGTATGAACTCAAGGTCGTTTCTCCATCGCTTCTCTCCCGGGCACCGGTTCATTGCACAGAGCTGTCAAAAGGTGTTGTCGTTCCCAAGCTTCTGTGACAAGAGACTAATTGTCTGCAGCCCACGGCGTTGCGTGTCCCAGTTTGAAGACACATCTTCCCAATTATCTGCTGCTTCTATATTAATGACACAATAATGGTATTTTAAATTCCTTTGTTTTGTATTAGGGATTCTCACTCACCTGCTGGGGTTTAATCAAGTACTCACTCCACCCACAGATGACTCGATTGGTCCCAGACCATCTGTCTTTGGGAGCCTCAGACGCACGCTTCAGCTCTTCCCATCTCGGATGACTCTTACAGAGCATAAATAGCATGCTGGTCATTGGTCCAAGTGTCTCAAGCATCCAGATATTCAAAGTCTTCCCAAAAAATATGCTTATGTGTGACCATAGTGTAAACATATTTACACTGACTGTAGCAGCAAAGAATTCCATCTTCATATAAACACACACAAATTGAGAGAGAATGAAGACAGGACTTTCTCCTAAGTCAAAATACCTGTTCTTTAAACACACCTATAAGCCTGTGTCCCTGGTCACTAAGACATTGATACATTGATTTTAGTTTTATTTTTTTGCTTTATTGTTCATAATGAGTTCCATTGCTTAGTGGGCCAACCATGAGTTGTTCTCCCCAATTCCCCGTTGCCCCCCTTCCCCATCCCCAGTCAGCTGGATATCCTCCTCCGTGGGCGTCTGGATCAGTCTTTGGGGTGGGGGAGAATATCAGAGACTTGGCAACCCTCAGTAACAACACACTTGGGTCACGAGAGCCCGGCTGAAGAATGAGCTATCTTGTCCTCATTTCTGCTGTGCAGTGTTGTTGACAGTTTTCTGTTTTGATTCAGTCAACTTGATTGAAGACCCCAGAAAGTGCCTCATACTTGTACGTGTTTCCTGTGCATAGGAGGATGCTATGTACGTATAAAAAAGAATAAAAGGTAGACTGATGACATAATAAATCTGGGTGACATAATGATTGGGAAGAAGGCCTTTGCATGTAAGACGCTGAGGTTTTTTTTTTTTAATGTTTCTATTGAAAACTTTATTATATGATCCTATTGCATATTGGTCATATCCCATTTTAAATCCTAGCTTTGTTTCTTAGGAGTTCCAGGACGATGGATAAGGTCTCTAGCCTCCCGCCTCTTCAGTGTCCTCATCCGTTACATAGGAAAGATACTGTGGCTACTCCAGACAGTGCCAGAGAACGAGTGTTTTAATATATCAGTGATTTCTATCAAATTCTTATCAAATAGAAAGCACCATATAAATGCTTACTTGATGGGAAGAGAATATATATTTAGCTCTTTAGAGCTTACTTTATCCAATAAATATGACACAACAAAACAAATTATATATTAGCCACTAATTCTCCCAGGAAAAAATAATCATGGAATGTCATCCCCTCTTTGATTTTTTTTTCCTACAGTTAATTACAACTGCCATAAAACATAGATGAGAAGATTAACGTTAATGGTAGAAATAACAGGACAGTCTGGTGATATGTTGGGTGGTATCGGTGCACCATGTTCACCAGATGCATGCCATTTAAAATGATGGCGCCTAAAGAATTTCGAGGCTCTATATGTCACTACTGAGAAGCAAAGTCCATGCAGGACACCATGATGACAAGTTTCCTCGCCTTAAAAAGGAAACCAAGCCGGGTCTAGTGGCACATGTCTTTAATCCCAGGACTCGGGAGGCAAAGGTAGGAGGATCACCATGAGTTCAAGGCCAGCCTGAGACTCCATAGTGAATTGCAGGTCAGCCTGGGCTAGAGCGAGACCCTCACTCAAAAAACAAACAAGCAAAAAAGAAGTAAACCTATTTAAGAGATGCCTCGTTTTATGCCCCCTGCTGCAAAACTGAGCAGAAGGAAAGACTTGAACCCATTGAAATGTAGCAATGTTTTTCTGCAATTCACGCTCACGTGCATAAATAAACCATTCTTTGTTCTGTAACATCACTACCTCAGAAATTGAAGCTTTTTGTCTGTTTACACCTGGATTTTGGCCAAGGGGAAAATGGCAGAATCTTGACAATACAAGGACTCTTCCATGCTCAGGACCAAGAAATGTGTGTTCAACAAGTTTTTAAACCTTCCGTAGGAAGCTGCCAGATTGAAGAAGGCCGCCAGAGATGACCACCCAGCTAACCAGCCCAAAACAAGATTTTGAATTTCTCTGATGGGCATTAAAATGCCAGTCGTTGATCTTGGATTCCCAGCCAGTGTGTTTTAAATACAGAGTTAAAGGAGATGAAGAAGGAAATATTCTCACACATTAACAGAAGATGTCTCCAGAGGAGGAATTATGGATGGGTTTTTTTTTGGATTTTGCTTCTTTGTAATTTCTATTTATTGCGAAAAAGAATATGCTGTAGACAACAGCATAGTTTTATAAACAGCCTAGAGAAGAAAGATTAAGATACAACTAAGCACAAATGAGTCCTGTTTCCCTGCACATAGATACAGTCTAAAGTCTTGGGCCCATAAACCTTAAAATTACATTCACACGAAGAACCATTCTGTAATTCTCAGATGGGTCACATTTGCTTTGAGAAACCCAGGAAAACTGGACAGTGAGTCCATCCCGAGAGCTCCAAACCTCGTTTCCCGGCGTCCTCCCTCGGGAGCTGGTCCTGGGCATGAAAGGCCATGATGCTCCTCCCACATCTCATCCATGAGAGACCCCAGCTCTGAGGATCTGCAACAGGACAGAGGCACCTGCTTCAAAGCTGTGCGAGGACTCTTCAGCCTGATGGCTGTTCTTTGAGGGATGGGAGAGCAGCCGGCCACCAAACCCTGGTCCACCTTCTGAGCAGGTTCCCTTCCTTCTTTCAAACAGATTCTCTTTGCTTATGGCAGCACTTCAGGAAAATTGCTTTTATAACACTTTTTAAAGTATTTTTAGTGATTTACCTGTAAGCAGAGAGAGATGGAAGACAGACAGACAGACAGACAGACAGACAGAATGGACATGCCGGGGCCTCCAGCCACTGCACATGGACTCAAGATGCATGCACCACTTTATGGCAGCTGGCTTAATGTGGGAACTGAGGAATGGATCTCTGGTTTCTAGGCTCTGCAGCTGAGCATCTTAACCATTGAGCCATCTCTCCAGCCCCTAAAACAGTTTTTAAATGCAAAGTTTTTGAGGGTTTTTTCCCCCTCTAAGTGTGTTGAAATAGCTGTTGAGCTTTACCCAGAAATAAATAACACTGGGAAAAAAATATGCCTCAGATAGATTTTCTGCAAAACTCCAGAATGATTGTGAAGTCACATTTTTATCTCCCATTTTAGAACCTTTTTGATTTATCCCAGCTTGGCGTATTAGAGTAGACACGGAGGACACAAACAGCCCGATAGTTAAATTCTGTCTGCCTATGACTCTCCTCTGGCTTCCGTCTCTGCCAGGACAATTTTTCCTGTTGTCAGTCAACTGATCCTAATATCTTCTTGGAACAGAGCAAATATTTTCAAGTGGAAAGGAAAAGTCCTCCCCAGCCCTAGGGAGAAAACTTTTTTTTTCCTTTAGCTGTTGATGTCTTTAAGAGAAATGACTTTGGTTTGTTCTGTCAGATGAGAAAGGACACAGCTAATCCCACATAAAGGAGCATGTTGGAGTCCAAGTACACTGTGTGGGTAATTGTAGAAGAAGATGATCCAAGTCACGAATTATGCAATGGGTATATTCTGCAGAGATAACAGTAGGAGGGTGGTTTCATAGTGGAAATGCTTTCAGTTTGCTTTGAAAAAGTCCTATGTTAATATGTACTTTAAAATATTGTTGCAGTCAGCTTTCTTGTTGCTGCGCAGAAAGAACCCAAGAAAAGCGGCTTGTGGAGGAATGGGTTTATTTGGCTTACAAACTCGAGGGGAGACTCCATCCTGGCAGGGAAAATGATGGCACGAGCAGAGGGGTGGACATCACCTCCGCCACAGCACCGCAAACAGCGGCAGGAAGGTGTGCCAAACTCTGGCAAGGGGGAGCTGGCTTATAACCCCATAAGCCCACCCCCGACAACACAGCTCCATCGAGGTTGTAAAACCCAAACTGCCATCAGCTGAGGATCCATCTATCAGAACACATTCAATTGTTGGTGGGGGACCCCGGGATCAAACCATGACAAATATATTTATCAATTTACAAGAGACCTTGGACCTCCTGGCCATGGATTGCTTTTTTTTAAAATATTTTATTTATTCATTTTCAAGCAGAGAGAGAGAGAGAGCACACCAGGGCCACCACCTTGTGGGTCTGGCCCATGTGGGTCCTGGGGAATTGAACCCTGGGCCTTAGGCACTAGAGGCAAGTGCCTTAACCACTGAGCAATCTCTCCAGCCCTGGATTGCTTTTAACTAACTAGATTTCAGAAAAGTGAGGTTTACATGACATGATTCATGGACTTGATAGGACAATGGAGGGCCATGATGGGAGTGGGGAAAGAAGCCAGCGGAGGGAGGAGTGAAAGGAGAGAGAGAGACAGAGGCAGCAGAGATGAGGGTCCCCTGAATCTGAGCATGCAGTGCAGGGCCAGCTGCTGGGAGAGTCCGGTGACAGCTCTCGGTTCCTCTTTGCACAGAGACAGGCTGGTAGGGTGTGGCCCAGCCCCATTATGGAGGGTCATAGACTTTACTCAGAGTCTGCTGGTTACAAATGCTAAACCCTTCTTCACATCAGTGTCAGGACTTGTTTATGACCAAACAGCTGGACACCACATCCTAGCCAAGAGGACATGATGATAGTTTTACAGGCTACTCTCAGTTTCACACACTTGGCCTTTCCAAGTGTCCATGAAGAGTGGGCTTCTGGGGAAGTTCCATGTACAGCTTTATGGCATTTCTGACATTCTTTTTT
>PVHP010049698.1:0-12077 GCA_004024765.1 Zapus hudsonius
AATATCTCTTAATTTGACCAAGTAATCCACTGAGTGATAGGGAGCTCTTGACTGGAACTGGGAACTCAGGGCGAAATACAATGGGAACCAAAATCTTGAGACCCCAAAGAGAAATCCACTTTACAAAGAGGCTTCTAAGAATAGAATCTAGCCAATTCAGAAATGTGTATCTCAGTTAACCTATACTGATCTCACTCTCCGATAGAGATTCTGTTTGTATCTTTCAGAAAGCAGAGAGAGAGCTGTGGCTCATCCAACCCTTCCAACGAACTGCAGGCCAATAGCTGACATCCTGACAAGAGATGAGCCACCCCAGACATACCGTGGAGGATCCATATGGAACCCCACAGAGAATGATGGGATGAACAAGTGACCCATAGTGACAACCAATCAGTCAACACAGGACAAGCCAGTGAGACAGACACCAGTGATTTTTGACATAACCTAAAGCAGAAGTACAGAGACCCCTAAGATCTCAACAATAAAACAGCATTAATACTCACCACCATGACTCAGGGAACTGAGCGGAAGAGGGGGCGGAAAGATTGTGAAAGCCGTGGTGGGGGAGAATACCCAAAGTCATGGCTGCCCTCAGTAACAGCACACTAGGACCGGCGGAACCGGGCTGACTCCTAGGCTGTCTATGGTCCCCTGCCCCAAGGACTGATCCAGATGGCCCATGGAGGAGGATATCCAGCTGAGTGGGGGAAGGGAAGAGGGAAATCTGGGAATTGGGGATACCAACACATTATTCGCTCATTCAGTGTATGTAAATATGGATAATAAAGATATAATTTATTTTAAAAAAAGTAAAAAAAATAATAAAACCTTTACTGAGCCATCTCTCCAGCCCTAAGGGTATAAACTTTTTAAAAAGACCCCTCCAAACACATCATCTTGACTAGCTACATAAGGAGTTGGTATCATTTTTACATATGAACTATTTTTATTAAAAAATTTTAAAATGTTGAACATTAAAAAAAAGAAAACAGGTTAAGTCCAAGGGCATTTCTGTTCTTTACTTTTTGGGTTCCATTCACCCTAAAGCTGTCACAGCGTCACTTCTAAGACTTGTTAAAACTCCTTAGAAGAGGGGCTGGAGAGATGGCTCAGCAGTTAAGGCACTTGCCTCCAGTACCTAAGGCCCCGGGTTCAATTCCCCAGTATCCACATAAGCCAGACCCACAAGGTGGTAGCCTTGGTTCTCAATCTCTCTCTCTCTCTCTCTCTCTCTCTCTCTCTCTCTCTCTCTCTTTGAATATGAATAAATAAAATATTTTTAAAAACTCCTTAGAAGAGATAGACAATGTAACAATTCAAGTATTCTTTCCTTTACATGATTTCTCTTGACTTTAATTATGACTCCATTTTCTAATATTTATTTTACATTCACCCCTTGTTTCCTTGACTTCAATCGTGAGAGGCTGGTCCACTTAAGAACCTACCTGCTGTCAGTTTTACTATCAAGTTGGCCAGCTTGCTTCCTGCCTCAGTAATTTCTAACTTTATACTTGTGAGGAGATGTGAGTAATTAGCCTCCATTTTGTGATTCATTTTATTTGCTAATTTCATGAGTTGAATGCTTAATTGTTTAATTTTAGTCACTGTTTCCTAATAAATGTGCTGAAGACAATAAACATTCCTCTGTTAATATAACTTTGGCTATATCCCAAGAACTTTAATTTATTGTATTCTGGTTTGTGTCCATTTCTAAACATTTAATTTGTATTTTCTTTGGAAGCCATACTATCTAAAAGGTAGTTTTAAAATGTCTAACACTTTAAAATTAATTTCTAGTTTAACTGAACTGTAGTCAGAGAAAGTGACATCCACGCTTTCTGTTTTTACACAGAGATTTCTTTGTGGTGTATCTATGAACACATATTCTGAAACGTCTTATGGCTTTAAGAAGAATTACTGTTTTTTCCTTCTATTATATTTTCTGATTACTGATTATATTTATAGTAAATCCAGTTATTTTTCCATATTAATTTTGTAGCCAGCCACATTAGCAATTTATGCTTGTTTTTCATTTGCAAGCAGAGAGAGACTGACAGAGAAACAGAGAGAGAGAGAGAGAGAGAGAGAGAGAGAGAGAGAGAGAATTGGTATACTAGGCCTCTAGCCACTGTAAATGAACTCCAGATACATGCAACACTTTGTGCATCTGGCTTTATGTGAATACTGGGGAATCAAACTCTGGTCATTAGGCTTTGCAGGCAGCACCTTAACTGCTGAGCCATCTCTCCAGCCCCTAAAAGTTATGTTTTTAGTAAGTCTTTAGTTCATTCATCTGGGTATTCCAATCAGCCATAGCATTTAAAATAATAGTAATTTGCCTTCGCTTCTTTACACTTTGATTTCACATTTGGTTTTCTTATCCTATTGCATTGGCTAGTGCTTCCGTACACAGATAAAACCAAAAGTGACTGCTTTGCTTTTGTTTTTAAAATAAGTGCAAGCCGCCAATTTGCCTCATAATGAGGAAAACTATACATTAAGAAGTGCATTGTATTGTAAATAACAACCAAGAAAATAGTTAACAGAGATTCAAACAAAAATTCCCTTTTTTCTAATAACAAGAAACTTGAGGTGAAAGTGTGTTCATTGGTTGTAGGCTTAGCCGTGACTCATGTCTGAGTTCCCTAAATTCATAGCCGGAAGAAGATTCCAGTCATATATCCATGTCTGTCCCTTGAGCAGGAATTCAAATACTTCCCCAAAGCTCTCTCCCCACCCAGCTGCACAGCTTTGCCCAGGGCAAGGGAGGCTGGGGAAAGGGGACAGAACTACCATTGTCATCCATGCTTTAGCTGGAGCTGTGTAAAACACCTTGACTTCTCTTCACACCCTTCCTGTCTATGGTTCTTTCTCTATTTTTATTGCTAATCTTGTGCTTTGTGTTTTCTCACTTACTTTTTCTTGATTACAAATAGATTTCTTTCTTTGTCTTTCAAAATCTCCTGATTTTATTTTGCTGGTTTTGTTTGCTAATTCGTTCATCCCTACGTTTATCACTGTTGATTCATTTCTTTTGCTGTTTGTGATTTTTTTGCTGTTATTAAATATTTATTGCTTTTAAAAATTAAACATTTTAATAAATGAGTAAATACAAAAATGTGCATGTTGTTAGAATTATTTTTAAGTAGTTTAATATTTCTTAACTTTTTAAATTTGTAAATGTTTCTGCAGGTATGTATTCATCCTTTTACTTAATTTTTTGTTTGTGTTTATAGTTGTATTTCTCTCTTTTTTTTTCTCCAGAGGCATGGTGATTTATTCTCCTTGTGAACACAATGCTTTCTGTCTTTGTAAGTTTTGAATATATCTGTTCTTTGTTTTGTGTGTGTGTGTGTGTTTGCGTGTGTGTGTGTTTGCGTGTGTGTGTGTTTGCGTGTGTGTGTGTGTGTGTGTGTGTGTGTGTATGCTGCATTTTTCTTCCTAACTTTAATTGGATGTTTCCAAATCCATTTAGTTTAATTCTTTAATGGTTGGCAGTTGAAGAATTGAAAACTCCATTCTTCCCTGAGTGCAGCTTTAGGTTTTAGTACCTATTGTTTCATTATCTTTATCTTTAGCTTCTGTGTTTTTGTGGGTTTGATGTCTTGTTTGGCATCAGAGTAGATTAGGAGATGTTTGTCTGCACATGTCCCAGCAGCGGAGTTCCAGTCTCTCTCCTCCTTTGCTGTTAATTCTGGTTTTATTGGATTGTGGTTTTAAACAAACAACTTTAATGTTTTCTTGTAATTTACTGAGGCTTTGTTACTCAGTTTTTACAAATACATGGATACTTGAAAGGAAATTGCTCTTAATTATATTAGATCCAGTGGGGTTTTTTTTGTTTTGTTTTTGTCTATTATTTATTTTTAGTCTGTAGAAGTCATGAGTGACTAAGAAAAGTGTGTTACAGTCTGCCTTTATTATTTTGTTTCAAACAGTTTATCCTTTTATTCCCTATAATTTTCACTTTATCTTGATGTTAAATTGTTTGGCATATAAAATGCATGAGCTAGATTTTTTCATTGTGGGTTTGATGTTTCAGCATTATAGTGATTTTCTCCTTGTCTAATTCTGATATTGAAAAATCCTGCTTTCTTTTCATCTGCTGCCTGGTGTGTTGTGAAGTGTCAGAACTAAATGGAGTCACTTCTGTCAAACTCTAATAACACGGAGTCAGGAGACTTGAAGGGATGACACTCATACACTCAGACTATGACAAGAAACCGTGGCTGGGACTCTGAAGACTACATCTTTCCCATAGGTCACTGCACATTGCAGAGGAAGTGTCTCTTGTGAGGAAATCCAATGTGGCCTTTGACAGATACCACCTTGGGGCTGGGGAAAGGCCTATAGCCAAGGATTTTGTTTGAAATCTACTGATGAAACCATCTGAATCTTATCTTTAAAACCCTTGTCTTCCTTCACCTCTGTAGATTCACTTAAGACCAGTCAGAGCACTCACACCTCATCTGCAAGTTGCCCACTGGCTCCTGAATAAAGTTCTTTTCTTTAAAATTTATGCTTATTATGAGGCTAGTGATGTCTCTGGCCATCCTCTCTCTGCCTCTTACAGCGCACGGCTGGATTGAGATGCTGATCCCATATGGAAGATTTCTTTAAAAGAAAAATTAGAGAGCTGGAGAGATGGTCCAGTGGTTAAGGCACATGCCTGCAAAGCCTAATGACCCAGGTTTGATTCCCCAGTACCCATATAAAGCCAGATGCACAAAGAAGCACATGTATCTGGAGTTTGTTTGCAGCAGCTGGAGACCCTGGTGCGCCCATTCTCTCTTCTCTCTCTCTCTTCTCTCTTCTCTCTCTCTCTGCTTGAAATTTAAATAAATAAAATATTTCATTAAAAATTAGAGCTTAATTGATCACATGTGTATTTATTTTATTATAGCCCTGTCTCATTTGTAATCTTATTTAATATTTTCTGGTTTTATTTTTCTTCATTGGCTTTTTCTTTTACCTCTCAGTATATATATTTTTTAACATTTTATTTATTCATTTTCAAGCAGAGAGAGAGAGAGAGAGAGAAGAGAGAGAGAGAGAGTACACCAGGGCCACCACCTTGTGGGTCTGGTTTATGTGGGACCTGGGGAATTGAACCCGGGGCCTTAGGCACTGGAGGCAAGTGCCTTAACCGCTGAGCCATCTCTCCAGCCCTCAGTATATTTTTTTAAATTATTTTGACTGTTGATTCTCCTGGGAGGCAGACTGAGGACCCCAGTCTGCTTTAGCTTATAACTAAATGGCTAACTTTATAATGTTCAACAATGTTAGTTAAATCCATCCATACATATCAGGTTAGAAAATGGAACCATCTGAGAAAATTAGTACCTTTGTTTTTTAAAAATACATTTCTTTTGCTAGCCTTGTCCCTGTTCTTGCTGATTTTTTTGATGTGTGTGTGAGTGTGTGCACGCACGTGTGCATGTTCAAGTACGTGAGCACAGGAGTGCGTGTGGAGGTCAGAGGACCACTTGGGGTTAGTCTTCACCTTCCAATCACTTGAGGCGGGATCTCTCATTCCCCAGTCTGCTCACCAGGCTAGCTGGCCCATAAGCTTCTTCCTGTCTCTACCTCCCTTCCTGCCAGAGGCATCCTGGGATTGCAGGTGCTCACTAAAGTGTCCAGCTTTACATGGGTGCTGGAAATAGGAATTCAGTACACACATTAGCTCAGCAAGGCCTTTATCCACTGAACCATCTCCCCAGCCCCCACCCTTCCTAATTGTAATTGATATATTTTGCTCTATTTAATTAGTATAAACTTCCTATCTCAGTCTATTATCATTTCTTTTACTTTGGTGCCAGGGCATTTACATTCTCCTTATAATAATGTCTTATTTTTAAAATTATTTTTTTTCATTACCAATTTCGAGATTTTGCACAGCAACTTACATTTTGTCTTTCAAGAGATCATTACCAGTGATATTGCTTTATATCAATTCCTTTAAACCAATGCTCCCTTCTAATCCTTTCACATGGTGGCTTTCTTTTTCCATTCTCTGAACTGGCTACATGGCTTCCTCTTTTGGCTACAAAAAAAAAGAAGACTTGATTCAATTTACTTTTACACCCCCGACCCCCATCTATAAAGGTCTATGGACACTAAAAATTGCTCAGCTAGTTTAATTTTCCCAGGCACATATCCTATCTCCCATACACCAAATGTTTCTCTTTATTTCTCAGGTTCAGTTAATTCCACAAACTATGTCTTCCTGACATTGATCGTTGCCCTACAGAATTTGAGGAGCCTGTGTGATGGGCAGGTTCAATTTTCCATTTCAGCAATAGTTTTCTTTTCTTTCCTTTATCCTTCAAACACGTTCTCTCCTTCTCCCTAGGTGGAGGTTTTTGTTCCTGGACCTCGGTAATCTGTGCACTCATCTCTGTTATACACTCTCTTCATCTGTCATCCCACTTCTCACTTCGATCCCTATTCCTTTCTCATTTTTTCATTTCCCCCACATCTCTTCCCCGTGTTTCTTGACTCGGTTTTCTTCAGAGCTGAATTTTCTTCTTGTGGCTTGTAAGGACTGGTCAGTTCTCTGATGGAATGCATCTCGCCTCAATTTCTTTCCTTAAATTCCCATATCCCTGTTCGTGTTATTTTTGCGTTAGATCACTGTTAATCTTCAGTTTCATGTGGATGTTGGTTTGTTAATTTCCTAAAAATGCGACTGTTTCTTATGGTGCTATCATGAAAGCGGAGACGAAGGACACGAGGCATCCTCTGGGAGGAGCCTGGGGACCCAGCTCTTCCTCACGTGCGTCTGTCTCAGAAGATCCTTCTGCATTTTCTATGTCCCCCCTCCTCTAACCATTCCCACCTAGCAGAAAACTACCAGCTCATTTTTAGTCCTATACTAAAGAAAGAGGGACACTGAGTTAAATTTACCAAATATTATCCATGGTACCAGATAAATAGCCAGTCTTTACTCATATCCCTCAAGAATCAATGAACATGTGGTCTTCATTACCTAGATCTCATTCACCTTGTCAATTTCAAGCCCGGTGTGATCCAAGTAAAGGACAATGATTACATCCATAAAACCAAATTAGGAAGTCTGCCCCTGGCTTTGCCAGTAGCAGCTGATGGACACATGGGAGGCTGTGGGTTGATGACTGGCACAGGCTGGTTCTGGGCAGGAGACCACCCCAGAGTCCTTAGAGCTCCCCTCCTGTTCCCTGGCTCCACTCCAGTTACCATGAAGGACTGAAGCAGCCTTACAGGCTCTGCTTTCTGACCAACCTCTTCTTCTCCACCTGGCCATTGAGCCCCTTCCTTTCTTCTGGGCAACTCTGATTAGGGACATGGACCTAAGCAGTGCTTCCTCCTCCATATCTTGCTTGAGAAGTCTTATCTGGACCAAGTCCCAGCCTCCCAGTTGCCCAAAAGGGGAGGGAAGGTCATCTTGGGAACCATCCAAGGAACATGATGAGTCCTAAAATAAGAGCGGGGCACTTTCTACAGTTCTTGGCTGACTTGTTCTTGGCTTTGGCTCTGGTCCACTGAATGGCTATTTGTGTAGCCATGTCAGCAGGGGACTGAGCTGAGAGAAAGCCGCTGGAACAGTAGGGAGTTCTTTGCTTGTTGGTCCCTTGATGTGCCTGCCAAGTGGTCAGATAATGGGCCAGTGGGGCCATCACTGGCACAGGTGTCCTCCTCTTTATGGGTCCGGGTGAGGGTGTCGAACCCTCTTCGTCTTGTGTGCTTGATAAGTTCTCAGACCAGGTTTTAAAAATTTCAAGTTCATTTTTTAAATCTTTTCATTTATTTATTTGCAAGGAGAGAGAAAGAGAGAGAGGGAAAGAATGGGTGCACCAGGGCTTTTAGCCACTGCAAACGAGCTCTGGATGCATGCAGCACTTTGTGCATCTTGCTTTACATGAATACTAGGCAATTGAACCCATATCAGTATGCTTTGCAGGTACGCACCTTAACCATTGAGACTTCTCTCCAGCCTCTGGCATTTTAATATATGTGGCTTTTATACACCCGTGTGCCCATACGTTCCCAATCTGCTCCATAAGTTTACAGGTGGAAACCTTTTCCTTTTTTTGCCTTGTTAGTTTTACCAGTCCATGCCCTGTGGGTAGTACGGGACAGTGGTGATCTCTACATACACAATGACATGCAGTCTCTGTCTCTGCGTTGGCTCTCAAAGAGGAACCAAATGTTATTTGTAAAATGGAGTCACCCAGGGCAAGGTGCAGCCTGAAGGCCCCTATTTCATACCGTATGGAGTCGCTTAGCTATGACTTATAAGGGAAGAATAATAGCCCATAAGCTTTCTCTTATTAACAAGACATCTAGAAGACTAGTTAGTAAAGGGCATGGAGGACGGATGGCTGGGGAAAAGTTTAAGGGGAAGATAGCACTGTATATACTTTCCAATATCAAGTGAATGAAATGCCTAATTAGCCATGATTAAGACACACACACGTATTAAACTACTGAACAATTTAACCCAGCATATACTTCTGGACAACAAGATTATCTGTGGTAACCAAATATAAGTAAGAGCTTAAGACAAATGATGGCACTATTTGCTTCATATAACCAAAGCAACTTGTAAGAGTGTCTTCTTCCTTGATTCTCCATCATCCTTCATGTTCATTCCTGACAGTTGAATTCGTGTTGCACATAGGAATGTACCTATCCTCACACTCAAACCCAGCTTACTTTCTCCAGCCCTGGTGGTACCTGGGGCTTTGGAGACTTGTAGATAGCGACAGTTCTGGCTTCTAATCTTGCCTTGTGTTGAGTCTGCTTACCACATAGGATTGTGGCCACATCGAAGTCGGTAGGAGGGAGAGATGAACTAGTAAGCAGAGCATCTAAGGACTGAGGGACCTGGGAATTTCCGAACCCTAGAAGGGCTTGGAGGGAGGCTTTAGAGAGGGACCTCAGTTATTCCTCTTTCTCACCCTTTTAATTCTTCTCTTCCTTTTCCCGCTTTCCTTCCTCCTTCCTGATTTTCTTCCTATTCCCCTCTTTCATTCCTTCTTTCTCTCCCCTCTTCCCTCCTCATCTCTTCCCCAACAGATAATAAAGCAGGTTCAAAGCAGAGAACTTTCTCCAACATCACCCAGTGAGACTGGAACTCAAGCCTAAGTCTCCAGAGGCAGGTCCCTTGTTCTTTCTAAGTATGTGCTCTGTCCCCTTCTTGGGAACATGGCAGGGAGGGAGGTGGAGGGCATGACATCTCTATCCTGTAGGATGTCTGGAAGACTCTTGGGAAACACATGATTTTCAGGTCAAGGCAATGTGACTAACCAGGCTGTGACAGGGGATGAAGCCCTGGGCGAATAAGGCAGGATAAAGACTGACCCAGAAGTGTTCTCCAGGCCCCACCCTCTGCTCACCAAGGGAGTAGAGAGAGCAGACAGGAAGCACCATGTTGGCTCAAGTGCAGATCTTCCATTCAAGATGGACATATGGAAAGACAGCCAGGTCCTTCTGACCATGACCCTCGGTGTGGAATGTTGTCCACCAGGCACAGCCCTATGAATCAGAGAATCTTTGACTCTCCACAGGAGACCCTGAAAAGGTCACGTCCATTGGCATTTCTTTACAGAATGAGGGCTGGAGAGCGTCATTAGATTCTATCTGTCCACTCCCTTCCTCCTGCTTCTACCTTCCGGTCACATGCATGTGGTCTCAGAAGGTGCCAGAGGTGGAAGGCTAACTGGAAGGGGCAGCTATGGGGAAGTCGTCATCATGCTTGGGTGGGACTTTCTAGTGATGCGGCTGTTTCTGAGTCACCCTCACTCCTGGCTACCAGGGATGCTCTCACAGGTAGCCTGAGAACCATTTCCAGGGAGATGGTGACAGACATTACACCTACCCAACTCGCATCAAAACAAACATCCAGAGGCTTCAGGGAACTCACACTTTATCATATGTCTAACACTCCTGCAAGGCTCAGGGAACATTGAGGAAGAAGTGGAAAGATTGTAAGAACCTCAGGGTAAGCACCAGCCCTCCTCCCCACAGGGACTGACTGAGGCCTTCTTGACCCCACAGTGAATACCAATAACCCCACGGAGGATGGGCCCCCAGTGGGATGGGGGTGGGGGAGAGGGGATATAATACTATAATATTTTTAAATAAAAAAAGAAACTCCTCGCCAATGCACCTGTCAATAAACCCAGTAAACCCATTGGCTCACTAAGTTAGACTTGGGTGCAGCCATAACTTCAACTATTGGGGGGTAGTCTCCGAGAGGCCTTTACCTTGGACCTCTTTTTCCTCTCCACAAAAGCACAAGATGATATGAAAAAGATTCCTATGCCTATTTTCAAATTGTGCCAGAAAAGTAGATTAAAGTTTTTATGCCAAGAAAAAAAACAGGGATAAATATTCAGACATAAATTATGGTGGTATTAATAATTGCACATTTGTGCTAAGTAACTAGAAAATTCTTTGAGCATTAATTCCATTTACATATGTTCATTCAGATTTGTCTCCCTGAAGCATGCAAGTCTTTGGGGTTTGAAATGTTTAATCACTTAGTAAGCAGCCCTCAATGGACCTGCCTCTTATTTATTGTCTTTATTGATTTTTTTTCCACACAAGAGAAAGCTCGTATAGAGAAGCCGACTGCCAGAGTGAAAGAACTCTATCTTACTAATGCAGAACAAATCTATTTTTCCCTTCTTTTTTTAAAGGGCAACCTACAGTCTTCAGATGGTACCAGGGCAGAAAGCCACAGCTCCAACGAGGGATGGGCCTGCTCCTGCTGTGGTGGAGTATCCTGAGGTTGGGGGAGACAGCCAGGCTCCCAGAGGTGCTCTTGTGTCCAGTTTGATACATGGGCCCTGTGATGGTTAAGTTTTGTTGTCAACTTGACCTTTCAAGTAATCTTGGGTGGGTCTCTGAGGATGTTCACAGGAAGGCAGCCTCTCAGTAGGGGGCAGGATGTAAGGAAGCTCAAAGGAGCTAGAAGTAAACATCCTTTCCTGTGTGGGCAGTACAGGAAGGAAATTACAGAGACTCAGGAAGCCATTAAGTCTGGGATAGAATTGCAAGACCCCACCCTAGGGCTATATAAAGGTGAAAGAATTCTCTCCTTGCCCCTCCTGCCTGTTTGCTGTTCTGTGTGCGGTGTTAGTGATGGATTTCTCTCTTTGCTCAGACCTGTGAAAGAGGACCAGCCTCTTTTGCTGTTAAGGAACTTCCCTTCAATCTGTAGTTTCAATAAATACTTTCCTCCCCAAGGTTGTGCCTGGTTTGAAGATTCATCCCAGTGGTGTGTGGCTCACTGGAACAGGCCCTTCCCCCAACAGATTCTTCATTGACACAGAGGACACTTTCCCAAGACAATCCCTGAAAGTGTGTGGACCCAGCTCATTGGTCTAGACACGTCATCTCTCATAGTCTCTTTTGGTGTTGTTCTGTTTTATAGTGGTTTTGTGTGTGTGTGTGTGTGTGTTGGTGGGGGTGCTGTGTATGTACGTGTGTGGTATGCATGCATGTGTAAACAAATGTATGGGTGCATGTGTGTGCACGTGCGTATGGAGGCCCGAGGTGGAGACTGAATGTCTTCCTCAATCCTTCCCACCTCACCACTTTTTTTTTCAGAAACTTTAAAATTTTTATTTATTTATTTATTTATTTATTTATTTATTTATTTGAGAGAGAGAGAGAGAAAGAGAGAGAGAGAATGGGCACACCAGGGCCTCCAGCCACTGCAAACAACCTCCAGACACATGTGCCTCCTTGTGCATCTGGCTTTATGTGGGTACTGGGGGGAATCGAACTCAGGTCCTTCTGCTTTGCAGGCAAATGCCTCAATCTCTAAGCCATCTCTCCAGCCCCCTACCTCACTATTTGAGAAAGAGTCTCTTGCTGGACATAGGCTTAGAGACTAGGCCATAATAACTGGCCAGCAAACCCTCAGGATCCTCCCGTCTCTACTAGACACAGGCTGACATTACAGGTGTGTGCTGCCACACCCAGCTTTTACCTGGGTGCTAGGGATTCAAACTCAGGTCGTCATGTTTTCATGGCAGGCAATGGGTCCTATCCCAGCCCCTCAGAGTCTGTCTTCAAAGAAACCTCCT
>PVHP010049699.1:0-12097 GCA_004024765.1 Zapus hudsonius
AAAAAAAAACCGTGCCAGGTGTGGTGGCGGACTCCTTTAGTCCCAGCACTCAGAATGCAGAGGTAGAGGATCACCTTGAGTTGGAGGCCAGCCTGAGACTACATAGTGAATTCCAGGTCAGCCTGGGCTAGAGTGAGACCCTACCTTGAAAAACAAAAACAAACACAAGAAACACAATGATCCTAGTATTCTGGAGGTAGAAGGAAGATGATCACCGAGAGTTCAAGGCTACCCTGAGATCATAGTAAATTCCAGGTCAAAAAAAAAAAAAAAAATCCAGGTCAGCCTGGGCTAGAGCCAGACCCTACCTTGAAAAACAAAACAACAAACAAAAATATTAAAATGAAAGTTTCAGCTGGGCATGGTAGCACATGCCTTTAATCCCAGCAGAGAAAGGAGGATCACTATGAGCTCAAGGCCACCCTGAAACTACATAGTGAATTCCTGGTTAGCCTAGGCTAGAGTGAGACCCTACCTTGGAAAACCAAAAAAAGAAAAAAAAAAAGAAGTTACACACGTGTGTCAGACACATGTACACAAACCAATATCCTAATTAATCAAGGATTTCTGTCTTTGATGAATTAGGACTTGGTGGTTTGAATGGGAATGTTCCCCACAGCCTCGGGTATTTCTGCTTAAGTCTCCAGTAGCCTGCTAGAGGAGGTGTCACTGGGGGGTGGGTCCTGGGATCCAGCCCTAAGGTGTGGGGAGAGCAGTTTGAGCTCTGGTGATTTGTTTGCTGGCTGCAGGTGTCTCTCTCTGCTTGGGTCTATGGAAGAGAGCCAGCTTCTTCTGTCATTGATGAAACTTCTCCCCGGATCTGTAAACCAGCAATAAACCCGTTTCTCCCATTAAAAAATAATAATAAGCCAGACGTGGTGGCACACGCCTTTAATCCCAGCACTGGGGAGGCAGAGGTAGGAGGATCACCATGAGTTCAAGGCCACCCTGAGACTACATAGTGAATTCCAGGTCAGCCTGGGCTAGAGTGAGACCCTACCTCAAAAAACCAAATAAATAAATAAATAAATAAGCCGGGCATGGTGGTGCACATCTTTAATCCCAGCACTCGGGAGGCAGAGGTAGGAGGATCACTGTGAGTTTGAGGCCAGCCTGAGACTACAGAGTGAATTCCAGGTCAGCCTGGGCTAGAGCGAGACCCTACCTTGAAAAACCAAAAAAAAAAATAAAAATAAAAATAATAAAATAATAATAATAATAATAAAAAAAAATTAAAGTTTCATGGGCCAGAGAGTTGGCTCAGGAGGCCCTGGTGTATCCATTCTTTCTCTCTCCCTCTCAAATAAGCAAAAAGAAATTTTTTAAAATTATAAGTAAGGGCTGGAGAGATGGCTTGGTGGTTAAGGCATTTAAAAAAATAATATAAATAAAATTGGGCTGGAGAGATGACTCAGCGGTTAAGGCACTTACCTCCAGTGCTTAAGGACCAGGGTTCAATTCCCCAGGACCCACATAGGCCAAATGCACAAGGTGGCGTCTGTGTCTGGATTTCCTCTCTCTCTCCCTCTCTGTCTCTCTCTCTCTCTCTGCTTGCAAATAAATAAATAAATATTAAAATAATAATAATAATAATAATATAAATAAAATAAAAAAATAAAGCAGGGCTGGAGAGATGGCTCAGCGGTTAAGGCACTTGCCTCCAGTGCCTAAGGCCCCGGGTTCAATTCCCCAGGACCCACATAAGCCAGACCCACAAGGTGGTGGCCTGGTGCTCTCTCTCTCTCTCTCTCTCTCTCTCTCTCCCTCTCTCTCTCTCTGCTTGAAAATGAATAAAATATTTTTTAAAAAATAAATAAAGCAGAATGACCAGAGTTCGATTCCCCAGTGCCCATATAAAGCCAGAAGTACTAGGTGGTGCCATGTGTCTGGAGTTCATTTGTAGTGGCTGGAAGCCCATTCTCTCTGTCTCTCTCTCTCAAATATTCAATGGCTAAAATATTTAATTAAAATATTTATTTAGATGGCTCTGTGGTTAAAGGAGTTTGCTTACAAGGCTTGATGGCCCAGGTTCAATTCCCCAGCCACCCACATAAAACTGATGGGTATTCATTTGTAATAGCAAGACACCTTCGTGCATGCATATATATGCATGCATACAGATAATTTTTTTAAAAATTTCATACACACAAAAAACTGGACTTTTGGCCTCTCCTAAAATGGAAAGATCTGGCTATAGTGAGTTACAAATGCTCTCCCACTGATACACACCTGTCTCATTTCAGGTACCCTCAATACTGCTGGCATCTGGCCCTGAACCAGAGTGCTCTGCCTGGCTTTGTAGGGGTGACAGTCCAGGCCCCAGGCCAAGCAGAAGGGGCAAAGATACCTCGTCAAGAATGTGCTGCATACCAACCTTTGGCAGAACCCAGGACGTCTGCATAGCTGAAGCCACCCACAAAGGCCACGCCGCGGAATGTGTCCAGCCCAATGGCCCCAGAGCACAGGTCCTGCATGGTCACATCCCACACCTAGCAAGAGGAGAGGGAGGTGTCACAGAACACACCATCCCAAGGCTAGATTAAGGCCCCCTAGCTCTGTCAGCTACCTTGCTCACCTCAAACCCAGCCAAGTGGAAGGCATCAGCCATCTCCCGGTCCCCATTACTGCCTTCTTCTCGCAAGATGGCAATTCGGGGTGTAGGACCACCTGGAAGAAGATATGTCTCTGGGCCAGAGGGCTACTTTCCCATTCCAATACTCCAGAGACCTTTCCTGGGAAGGCCCAAGCATCCAGCCTCTGCACACACTCTCACCAGGCTCCCGGGGCACTGAGGCTGTGGGAAAGGTAGGTGGCAGATGATAACGGGGCCCTGTCCGTTCCCGCAGGCCTCGTTTCTCCTCAGCCACACAGCATGGCTCCGCCTGCAGCAGATCCAGCTGGAAACTCGTCTCCTCCCAGAGAGCTCTTAGCTGCCCAACAGGCTGCTGCACCACCACGGCTCCATTCACTGACAGCCGCACCTGGAGGAGAGACATTACAAAAGGCCAGAGAAAGAATGGCCCCTCGACTGCTGACACAGTGGCCCATACTGTCTCACTGGCTCACACGAGCACCACACTCTCCTTGGCTTCCTCACCATGGCATGGGGCCCAGCCTCGCCTGTGCAGCCCAGCTCCAGGCAGTGCAGGCCAGCACCCTGGTACCGCTGCAGTATTCCGGCCAGGTCTGGCTCTTGCACCTCCAATACTAGGCCTGGCTCCTCCGCAAACAGAACAGGCAGCGCTGGGAGAGCAAAGGAAGTGAGTCAGGGTGACTAGGGTACTACCAGGGACTCAGGTAAGATGCTATCAAGGAACTTGCCCCAGGGACTGTGGGCAGTCTCAGAGGGACACAACAGTCCAGGAAAGTGATTCGTGCCATCCAGTTAGAGGTATGTCAGAGGGGCTGGAGAGATGGCTCAGCGGTAAAGACGCCTGCTGGGTTTCGTTCCCCAGTGACCACATAGGGCCAGGTGCACAAAGTGGCACATGCGTCTGGAGTACGTTTGCAGTGGCAAGAGGCCCTGGAGAGCCCATTCCCATCCTTAAAAATAAATAATAAGGGCTGGAGAGATGGCTCAGCGGTTAAGGCACTTGCCTCCAGTGCCTAAGGCCTCTGGTTCAATTCCCCAGGACCCACATAAGCCAGACCCTCAAGGTTGTGGCCCTGGTGCGCGCTCTCTCTCTCTCTCTCTCTCTCTCTCTCTCTCTCTCTCTCTCTCTCTCTCTCTCTCTCTCTTTCTCTGCTTGAAAATGAATAAATATTTTTTTAAATAAATAATAAAAATACTTTAAAATAGATATATGTCAGAAGACAGCATGGGCAGAAGCTCTTCCACGCTCTACTCTTTCCTTCTCTTAATCTAATGAAGGCTCTCTAAACTTGATGGAAGGGGAGGGGAAGGGGAGGGAGGTAGGGAAGGGGAGGGGAGAGGAGAAGAGCCAGAAACATTCCATTCTTTACCAGATCAGGTCTGAAAATGGGGAAAGCATCCCAGGTCTAGGACTTACCATCAATCCCAGGGGCAGATATATCCACATCTATCCCACAATTCCCAGCAAAGGCCATCTCTAGCAGGCAGGTAACAAGGCCTCCATCGCTGACATCATGGCCAGAGCAGAGACAGCGGTCTGGAGGAAGGAAGAAAAGCTCAGCCAACTCGGGCCCAGCCTTCTGACTTCATATAAGGTGGAAAGCCAGAGTGTATGTGAGAAGGCAGACACCCACAGGAGAGAAGGCCTGAATCCCTCTTCCCCAACACTCAGTTATTCAGGAAGCCTGCCAGCCACCACATAAGCCAGGGCCCCACTCACCTTTTAGCAGCCCCTGAGTTATGTGGAAGGCACGCACCAAGTTCTCGGGATGGTCCAGGTCAGGAGGCTGCTCCCCAAGCTGGGAGAAGCACTGGGCCAAAGCTGTGCCCCCCAGCCGGTGCTGCCCAGGGCTCAGGGGCACGTAGAGCAGACGGCCTGGAAAACAGGGAGGGAGGAATGCAGCTCAGTATCCCCCCATGCTCCTAGCACTGTCATTCCCCAGCATGCAGCGAGATACCTCCAATTGTCAGTCCTAAAAAGTAACAAAGCCCAAGGCTGAGATGAGAAAGCCCAGGATTTATAAGGCAGACCTCAAACTGAGGACCAATCTGAGAATGCACAAACAGTAAGTAGGGAGGCAGATACCTCTCCCACCAGGATGTTTGAGGTCTGGGGTTACAGTGGCGGTGATGTCTGGACAGACAGCATAGGCTGAGATGACCAGGGACCCTGCAGAACAAGGAGGAGTAAGACTAAGTAAGGTGCCAAACAAGACTGGAAAGTCCTTCTTCCCTCTGCTAAGGGCCCCAGCCTTACCAGGAGCCCGCACAGTCTCAGTGCCAACCCGGGCAGCCATGCTGAGGGAGTCCTTGCCACCATCTACCGCCACACCCAGGGCTGCCATCACTGCCACCATAGCCTCACAGGCATCAGCCAGAGCTGCACCCTCCCCTGGGAGCTTGGCAGCCCACATCCAGTTCCCACTGCACTTCACATCCTGGAAGCAGTGGGGACAAGGCATTAGAAAGGGAGGAGAAAGAAAGTAAGTGATGGATACAGAAGGCGCCCAGAGGCCCGAGGCTCCAGGGCAAAGCTGTGGGGTAACTCACCCGGAGATCAGTGATGAGAGCAAACACCAGGTTGGTGAGGGCTTCAGCCACAGCCAGCCGGGCAGCAACCTTAGGGTCCAGCAGGCTCTTAACTGGCTGCTCTCCTAGGGCTGTGGCAGCCCCGACAAGCTCCTGGTGACTCAGCGCCACAACAGCCACATCAGCCAGAGGAGTCTGCAGAGGCCCAACACACTGCTGCTGGGCCACGAGGCCACTCACAGAGCGGTCCACCTACAGAACCAGAGATTGCCAAGAGGGTAAAGGTCAGGGAGATCACATCCTGGGGAAGTGAGAGGCTTAGCTTTCAACTAAATTGTAGACAAGGGCACCAGACTAGCATGTCCTGCTTCCATCTCTTTGTCCCCAAGGCCAAGGAACCACTTCAAAGCACCCTAAGGCCAGGGGTCCAGGGGTCAGTGACAGTGAAGGATTCAGAGGGACCAAGTAGGGGTGCACCTTGTTGGTGAGGTAGCGCTTGCTAGCCACAGCAGGAAGCCTCAGAACCCGCTCCAGAGCCTGGCTCACACTTAGCCCTGGGGGCAAAGCCAGAGGCTGCAGTACTGGGGGATCCCTCTGGAGGAAGAACTCCTGCAACAGAAGAATCATGGAATATGAGTGCCAGGGAGTGCCAGGGAGGCCTGGGAAAACTACAGGCATGGGGAAAGGATAGGAGAAGACCATAGGAAAATCCACTCCCAGCCTCAGCCCACGTACCTTCCGAGGCATCTTGCCCAGAACCCAGTCAAGCTCTAGGTCCACAGGGGTTGGGAGTGCATCTCCCAGGCCATTTTTACCTACAGCACACTCACGATCATCCACCAGCACTATCTGTGGACCCAGGGACAACCCCCAGAAAGAATGAGACTCTGAACACCAGCAGGAAATGTACCTAAAGATTATGACCAAAATGCTCCCATGCCGTGTGGCTTCCTCTGTGGAACTTCTACACCCTCCCTGCCCCCACACCTTGTGTGCCACCTCCTATCCCTTCTCTTGGTACTCCCTTGAAAGCTCTCCCTCTAGCCCAGGCAGCTTGAGCCTGCCTACAAAGTCTGCTCCTGACATTTGGGGACAACTCACCCTCTTGTCTCCAGTGACAGTGCCCACAAAGCAAACTGGGCATCGTTCCCGGGCACTGACACGATTCAGGAAGTCCCGGTGGGGGGGCCTCAGCAAAAGTGCATTTGACTCCTGGTATTCAGCCCCCCAGATTTCTAGGGCATTCAGGGTTGGGTCGCCCAACTGCACAGCCATACATAGCAGGGAGGAAAAAGAAGGTTCAGTGGGTACTGCCTCACCTCACGTGGTAGCTAGGAATAGGGGAAAGACAAGGAGAGGTCAGCTGGAAATGGGATCGCCAGGCTTCAGGGATAAGACCCACATACCTGGAAGTGGCTGGTATAAATGATGGCTCCAGCCGGGTCACTTAGCTCCTTCAAGACATTGCCTGATGAGAGGAGAGCAGGGCTGTGGCAACCTGGTCATGGGCCCTTCCAGAACAAAGGGTCTCCATGGTCTCCAGAGCAGCATCTAATTCTATTGTATCCTTGTTGTCTACCACCCCATGGCAACAGCTTCACCACCTCACCAGAGCCTGTCCAGCATGCAGAGGGCATGGAGAAGAGGACCCAGACAGACTCAATGCCTCTCCCTAAACCGAATCTGGCAGGAGACCTTGGCCTGACTGCTTCCCTCACCATTGCCACCCGCGCCCTGGTCATGGAGGCTGCAGATGGGATTTCCTTCCGGGGCTTCCACACAAGCCCGGATCACACGGTTCATCTTCTGCTCCATCTCTGGGTCTCCCCGTTGCACAGCCCCAAAGTCTAAGTCACTGGTGTTGTCTCCCTGCACCTGGGGGATCATAAAACATAGCTTGGCTCAGGGAGGCTGGGAGTCCCCGCCCCACACCAGTCCCATGAGAACCCAGTGGCAGCAGTCTGCCTTCTGTTTTCACTCACCTGCACAGATGAAGCAGCTCCACCCCCAACTCCAATTCTGTAGACAGGACCCCCAACCTTTACAACCTCCATGCCTGTGACAAAGGAGGGTAGAATCAGAACCCAGAGAAGCCACCACAAGAAGTCATTAAAGGCAAGATGAGGACAGAAGGAACTGATATTAGGAGAACTCCACTGGGCAGAAGAGCAACTGTCTACTACTGAGGACTACTGAGGACAATGATCTTATCAAAAAGCAAGTGCACCTATTCTGACAGGGAAAGGGCTCTTCAAGGAACTTATTCTACAAAATTAGACACAAGGTTACAAAGTCATCAATGTATAAGACTAAACACTATAGAATTATTTGTATTAACAAACCCAGGAAATGATCTAGTCTGTATGACGAGACATTAAGCTACAAAGAGAACATATCAATATAAGGTAATGACTTCATCAATATGAAATGATCTCAAAATACAATTTTAAGTGGAAAAGGCAAAGTGCCCAAGTATGTATGCTCATTTGTCTTAATATCAGAAGCAATAAAATACTTAGTGCATACTTACACACTAAAACCTGTAAAACCTTAGAAAACCTACACAAATGGAAAAGAATTCCATATTCCCATATTTATTCACAGAATGCAAGACTTAATCCTGTTAAAGTAGCAATATTGATATTTCCCAAACTAGGCTGGGCGTGGTGGTATATGCCTTTAATCCTAGCATCCCAGTACGTGGAGGCAGAAGTAGGAGGATCCCTGTGAGTTAGAGGCCAAGCTGGAACTACAGAATAAGTTTTAGGTTAGCCTGAGCTAAAGTGAGACCCTACCCTGGAAAAAAAAAGGGGAGGAAGGAAAAAATGGCTCAGCAATTAAAGGCACTTGCTTGCAAAGTCTGATGGCCTGGGTTCGATTCTCCAGTACCCACGTAAAGCCAGGTGCACAAAGTACACATGCATCTGAAGTTCATGTACAGTGGTAGGAGGCCCTGGTGCTCCCAAATTCACTCTCTTTCTGTCTGCCTTTTTCTGTCTCTCTCGCAAATAAAAATGTTAAAAAAATTTCCCCCCAACTTCTCTGTAGATTCAATGTAACAACTATCAAAATCTTTGCTGCTTTTTTAAACATGTTGACAACTTCATCCTAAAATTCATATGGAAATGTGAGACCTAGAACATTCAAAAGAATCTTGAGGGGGTGGAGGGATGCCTCAATGGTTAAAGATGCTTGCTTGCAAATCCTGGGGGCCCAGGTTTGAGTCCCTAGTAACCACATAAAGCCAGATGCAGAGTGGCACAATCATCTGGAGTTTACAGTGGCAAGAAGCCCTGGTGTGCTCATTCATTTTCATTCTCATTCTTTCTCTCTCTGCTCACAAATAAATTTAAAAAAAAAATCTTGAAAGCCAGGCATGGAGGCACATAATTTTAATACCAACACCCAGCAAGTCAAGATAGGAGGATCCATGTGAGTTTCCTCACCAAATAAGGTAGATTTTCCAGCCTGCCCTTTTGAGGTTTTCACTATGTGACTATATCACCTGGTTGGTCAAAGGAACCAGGACTTTCATCTTGATTCTGCCACAGCTCTTACTTAGCACAGTGCTCAGCACACAATGGATACTCAATAAATATTTGCTCAACTGAACTGAACTAGCAAAGAAAAGTCACTGGCAAAAAGCAGGTTCTGAACACTGGCTGTGATGACTTAGCAAGGTTTTGTCCACAAGATTTGGGGGGGGGGGGGTCTATACCATGCACAAGTACACTAGGAAGAGGCAGGAACAAAGAATAAGACTGCCCCACTAGCAGAAACCTCTGTCCTGCCCTGACAACCTGTACTGGGAATAAGAGACAAGAGCCAGTGGACTCAAAACTAACCCCTGGAATGTCCTCACAATTCCCTCCCCATGGCTGACCCGTGCTACAGAGAAAACTTGCTGGATCCAGAAAAAAGTGGTTCTTACCTGGCTCTGGGGGCTCCTTGCCCACATGCTTGGCTTCCATGGACCCAATGCCCCCACTAAACATGATGGGCTTAATCCACTCACGCCGCTGGCCATCTGGGAGCTGGATGCCCAAGGAGCGGGCAAATCCTGGTGTGCACATCATGTAGGAAAAAAAGAGTAAGTCTCGTAACACTTGCTCAGTAATACAGCCCCGGGGGTACATGCGGCCCCCACAGGCCTCTGTGAGTAGGTATCTGTTATCTCTCTACATGCTCACCCTCACCTGCCAGTACTGGTTCCCCAAACTTGTTGCCATAGTCAGATGCTCCATTACTGGCCTCAATGGCCACCTCCAGAGGTCGGGCAAAGTTCCCAGGATACTGGAAGCTTGGATCTTCCCAGGGCAGATTGTAACCTGAAATGGAAGGATAAAGTTCCATGGGCCATATAGATAGAATGTAAGTGTCTGGGAGAGCACTTTCCTCACATGCACAAGGCCTTGGATTCGAGCCTCAGCAATGAAAAGGGGGGGAATAAAAGATGGAAGACCAAGTATGCATCTTTAGGGAAAAGGGTTTTGTTTTTTTTTTTTTTGGTTTTTCGAGGTAGGGTCTTGCTCTAGTCCACAACTGAACTGAACTGGAATTCACTATGTAGTCTCAGGGTGGCCTTGAACTCACGGTGATCCTCCTACCTCTGCCTCCCAAGTGCTGGGATTAAAGGCGTGCGCCACCACGCCCGGCTCTAGGGAAAAGTTTTAAGCCACTGAAAGACCACCTTCACACAGTGGTGTGATTAAAATGCTCCACTTTAGGAAAGGACAGAACCTGCAGTTAAATACTAATTTGCTTTCATCTCCACACTAGCATTCCTCAGCTCAGAATCAGATGTTTCAATATCTGTTTATTTTCTCTTTTGGCAGTACTATCAACCAATCCCAGAGCTTGCACTATTAAGCAAGAACTCTACCAACTCCACTATACCCAAGCCCTAGGATCAAAGTTAAGGTTTTCTAAGAAACAAGATTTTAGGGCAAATGTTAATCATAAGACAGCTCCACATCATGTTTTTTGGCTGAATGGATCTAGTTTCTAGACAGTAAATCTGGCAACCTCCATCTCCCTTCTTCCCGCTCTATGCTGTTTATCCTCAAGGTCAGCAAAAACACTTCCCTCCTAAGAAAAGTCACCCTGATGACCTGAGACTTAAGTACTTGGTGCCCGTCAGGACTAATAATCTGGAAGGGAAGGATGACAGAGAAGGAGCTAGAACCTGGGATGAGCAGGTTTCCAAAGCAATAGCCAGCAGTGCCAGCCACCACATGGGCTCCACGGCCTGTGCACTGGACGTCTCTGATGCGACCCCCTGTGCCTGTGGTTGCACCACTGAAGGGGGCCACTCCTGCAAAGAGAAAGGGGAGGAGTCATGGATGTCACAGAGACAACCCCCAGCCCTTGAAACCCCCATGAAAATAAAGGCAACCAGCTTCCTAGTTTCCTCAGCTCAGCCCACAGGGCGGAGACGCTGAACTCCCTCCTTGTCTCTAAGCTCACCAGTGGGGAAGTTGTGTGTCTCCGCTGTGAAGACAACATGTCTCAGCCCCTGCTGTTGCCGGAAGCAGCTTGGTCGTGTAGGGTCCTCGGGCTGTAGGAATCGGACTTCCTTCCCCTGGATTGCACTATGGATATAGCCATTCTAGACCCTCTTTTATTCCCCAAGAGCTGTGCCAACCCAACCAGGGCCTGATGCCTCCCCAGCCCAGGGCATAGCCAACCTGCTGTTGTCACAGAACTTGAGGACATTATTAGGGTTTGAGGACACCTGGGTGCTCATGATGGATTCAAACAGAGATTGTGTCAGCTTCTTCCCGTCCACATGAAGCTGGCCCTTGAAGAACCAGTGTCGGCTGTGCTCACTGAGGGGAAGGCAATACAGAAACACAAGTCATCCTTCAGGGACAGCAGTCATAGCCAATTCATACTTGGAGATGTACAAGTACATTCCAGAAAGTAATAATCATCAAGCATTCTGGCATTGTGGATTATTCAGAGCCAAAGTGAAGATAAAAATCAAGATTTGAAGGTAGACTCCTAGATAGGAGGGGGAGCCCAGGCCTTCAAACAGATTCAGGGATATCCCTACAGCAAGGGAGAACACTGAAGGTGAGCCCCTGTGGTTTTCATGGGCTAAGATAGCAGGACGACCATATTACTCCTCACCTATTAGACTGAGCCAAATCAAAGGCCTCCACAGTGCTGGGGTTCCGCTGTAGCTCCTGGAAGCGCTTGGTGTAGAAGTCCAAGTCCCAGGAGTCTAGAGCCAGACCTGGGAGACAAACTCTTAGAAGAGTTCACAGTCTGCCCTAGGCCGCCATATCCCAGGTCTCAGCATCCCTGCTGGCCCAATGTTGGGTCCTCCCTTCATCTCCCAGGAACTTCTGCTCACCTAGCTCCTGGTTAGCTTTCTCCAGGGCAGGTCGACCCTCAGCTAATATGTTGATGGGGCCATTGAGGGAAGCTGGGATGATCTGAGGGGAGAAGTTCTTGATGGGGTAAGGGAAGTGCTGCTCTGTCATTCGGTCATGCAGAGCGTCCAGAGCAATGGTCTCCATCTCGGCTGAAGGGTGGTGACCAAACTAGCAGGAAAACACACAGAGAAGACAGGAATGGTGAGTTGAAAGAAGAGAAAGAGCCCCTTCCGAGCTACCTAGCCCACTGTCACCATATAGCATCATTGCTCCCTTCCCAGGTTTAGAGATCAAGTCCAGGGCCTTGTACATACCAGGCAAACACTCTACCACTGAGCTACCACTGAACAGCACCTTAGTACAGACTATAAAAAGCAAAATAAAAAAACTCCTCTCAGTGCTTTCCCCAGGCCTGAGGCAAAACCCTGTTACTGAAGAAACCACAGACTGCATCGATCAGCATCGAGAAACCCTTCAACATCCGGAATGGTATCCAGCCCCCAGAAGGCAGTTAGTGTAGTGCTGGAAGGCACTGCACAGGCTGCCAGGGGAAACTGATCAACGACAGCTGGAGTAAACAGAGACGATTGACACG
>PVHP010049700.1:0-12004 GCA_004024765.1 Zapus hudsonius
GATGTCACCTACGTCCCTTAGTAATCCTCCCAGACCCCGCTTCAGAAGTCCATAAGGCTCCTGTGACGACTCAGCAAGCGGGACTCTCCTGAGCAGCTCACGTCTGGGTATGTCCTTTCCTTGTCTCTCCATGACCCTTGGTTCTTAGCTCTGTGTTCACAGCTTCTTTCTCGTGTGCTTGCTTCTGCGGCACATACACTAAAATTGGAACAATACGGAGATTATTCTGACCCTGCGCAAGGATGGCACGCAACTTTGTGAAGTGTTCCATTTTCCTTCTTTAAAAATCTTTTTCTTGGGCTGGGAAGACGGCTCAGAGGTTAAAGGGACTTGCTTACAAAGCCGGAGGCCCAGATTCAATTCCTCATGCACCTGTGTAAACTAGAATGAAAGCAGTGCTGATCAGGCTTCCTTTGCTATAAATACATCCAGCACAAGTGTCTGGAGTTTGTTTGCAGTGGTAAGAGACTGTAGCACACCAACACACACACACACACACACACACACACACACACACGTAAGCTGTTTAAAAACTTTAATACATATGTGTGTACAAGCACATGCGTGTGCATATATATGCACATGTGTGTGCATGTGGAAGCCAGAGGACCACCTTAGGTACCCTCTCAGGAATGAAGTCCACCCTTTATGAGAAGGGTCACTTACTGGCTGGAGCTCACTCCCTAGGCTAGACTCTGTGGTCAGTGACCCCCAGGGATGCTCCCATCCCCCACCTCCAGTGCTGGGATTACCAGCACCAGCCACCATATCTGCTTTTGTTGTTTGTTTGGTTTGTTTTGTTTTGTTTTGTTTTGTTGATGTAGGGGCTCACTCTATCCCAGGCCGACCTGGAACGCACTCTGGAGTCTCAGGCTGGCCTTGAACTCACAGGATCCTCCTACCTCTGCCTCCTGAGTTCTGGGATTAAAGGCGTGTGTCACCACATCGAGCTATCCATCCTGCATTTTTGACATGGGCTCTGAGACTCCCACTCAGCTCTTCATACGAGTGAGGCAAATGCTGGACTGACTGAGCCATCCCCAGCCCTGGCGTCTCACTCTGCTTCCCACTGGCTTGTGCCAAGTCCAGAATCCCAGCGTGGAGCTGCATCTCCACCCCACCCCACCCCCACTCCAGCAATGCCATCGATCAGGCTTCTTTTGCTACACATCCAGCACAAGGTGAGGGTTCCCAATGTGACCTCTGACCTGGGGGTCTGTAGGACGACACCTCTGAGGATAGTAAGACATCTCTGGACAGGTAAGTCTCTCCAGGCACTACTGGGTGAGGCTCATGGTAGCTGTCCTGAAGGGTCACTGGGCAGGCCAGGCCCACGGTGGCAGTGACTGCTGATGCCCTCCCCTGGTCCCTCAGGCAGCCTCCTGACTTCCTGGGTCCTCCTACCTCACTGAGGGACCATACCCTCCAAGCAGCATGGCCTCGGCGGCTCCTCCATGGAGGTCTGGGATGTGAGGTGGACATGGCTGTGCTCTGCTCAGAGGACCAAGACACTAGTCCTGGTCTACACCGTGAAGGCCTTGTCTCTCAGGCTCTGGCTTTCCAGCCACTTCTGTCAGCTGGGGTGACATCTGCTGCAGCTGGAGGTGTCAGGCTGGGCTGGGTGGCTTCAGGAAAGCCACTGTGCCCCTCTGGGCCTGTCTCCCATCTGACAGTCTTGTGCCGTGTACGTGGTGGGTCTGAGTCTCATCCTAGGTGCACCCTCCACCCTCACTCCTCAGTATCAACAAAACTTCTAGAATCCTACCTAGATCTCCTCGGCCTAATGACATTTTGAAGGCATTTTTGTTTGTTTGGGTGGTTGGTTGTTTTTTTTTTTATTTTTAAGACAAGAACTTGCTATAGAGTCCTGGCTAGCCTGATACTTACTCACTATGTAGCCCAGGCTGGCCTCAAACTCATAACCCTTCTACCTCAGCCTCCCATGGGTAGGCTTACAGATGAGCCACCATGCTTGGCTTGGAGATAGTCTCACTCTGACTCGCCTTGGCCTGCTCCTGGGTTTCACAGCCTGTGCTGTGGCTAGGCTCACCCAGCAGGAGGCTCTGGTGGCTTTAGGTTACTCCCAAGACAGGGGAGCTGGCTCTTGTCCACTTCTGCCTAGGCTTGCAGCCAGGGGCCATTACAGCCCAACAGGAGGCTGTAGGTGGCAAGGGCCCAGGAGGTCAGGGCCACTCCCCTGCAGGGGCGAGATTCCAGCCTGAGGCTCCAGGGGCAAGGGCAAGCTGCAGGCACAGGAAAAAGGAAGTGGGACCCTCCCCTCCCCCACTCCACTGGCTTGGATCCAGACCTCAGCTCTGGGAGAACCTACCCCCATCCCATCTCCGGGGAGAAAGCAGACCCCAGTAATGAATCCCACATCCACCAGTCCTCCTCTGGCTGCTGGGGACCCCTCCCTCCCTCCCTCTGCCTTCTGGCTGCGTTCTGAACAGTGAACAGCTGGCCAGCAGAAGGTGCTGGAGTTGAGCATGGAGAGGGGCCCGCAGAGCCCGGCATCCCACCCACCCCTTCCTCTGCAGATAAGGCCCCTCTGTTCTGGCCCTCGCCCTGGGAAAGCTGCAGAGGGCGGGAAGCGGATCTGGGTTAACCCTTCCCTTTGGCTCACAGCGCACCCTGAAGGCTTGCTGGCCGGGCACTGAGGAGGCGGAGACACACATGCTTGGGTTTGTGGGTTTGCTAGTTACACTTGTGCGAGAAAGTTCGCACATCCTGGCCCTGAGTGCTGTGGCTCCCGTGGAAATTCTTACAGGTGGAAGAAGGAAGACCCTTAGAGGCCCAGGTTGGCCAACCATACAGAAGCAGGCTTAGAGGCAAGGGCTTGGACATCCACAGGGTGTCCTAGGCTCAGAGTGACACGTACGGAGTCCCACCAGGGAGGGCCATGCGCTGACCTCCTTCAGACAGCCAGGGAAGAGAGGACCAGAGCAGAGACACCCATGAAACCAATCACCAGTAACATGTTTCCTACACCAAAGGCTGCCCACCCGTGCCCATCGTTCTGAGTAGAGATACCTCATTCTGCAGTCACCACACCTCTCTGGACCACTTTTTTTCCACCTTAATATGGAGCTAGGGAGATGGCTCAGTGGTTAAAGGTGCTTGCCTACAACACCTGCTGACCTGGGTTCAATCCCCCAGTACCCATGTAAAGATGGGGTGTCTGGTATTCGTTTGCAGTGACCCCTTAATGTCAGTATGCATACATGCAAATAAATACAGAATAATATTTTAAAGCGGTAGCTTGGGTTGAGGACATGGCCCAGAAGTTGATTGCAAAGTATGTTGGTCAAGGTTCAATTTCCAGATGTACAAAGTGGCACATGCATCTGGAGTTCATTTGTAGTGGCAAGAGGTCCTGGTGTGCTCTCTCTCTCTCTCTCTTTCTCTCTTTCTCTCTCTCTCTCTCTCTCTCTCTCTCTCTCTCTCTCTCTCTCTCTTTCTTACAATTAAACCATCAGTCTGCCACAGCCATTAGCTCTGTGTCCTTGGGCGGGTTCCCTAATCTATCTGTACCTTCAGTTCTTCCTCTATGAAATGGCAATCACAACAGAACGAACATCACAGGGCTGTTGGGTTCACTGACAGGTAAAGAGCTCTTAAGATGTGTTGGGCAGCAGGAAGCCCTGGTTACCAACTGCAGGCAGGGTCACCTCACTGTCGGTTTCTTCCCAGCTCAATGTCAGTCCAACAGGAGCCAACCCTCTCAGTAGCCTGAACCCACCCTGTACATGATGGAATTTGTCTCTTCTCAGAAGCTAAGCAGGGTGGGACTGGTCAGGGATTAGATGGAGACAGCCTGGCAGAAAGGGGTGAGCATCCTGCTTCCTATGAGCCTAGCTCCCCCCCAACAGTGGCCATGGCTGGAGTCTTGTCTTGGTTCCTATGAATCCGGATCACAGGGGCCCAGGCGTGAGGACGCTGCACCTTCTCCCCATGACTTTCTTGTCCTCGAAGCCAGGCTTCTTTCTCCAGACCAGCTTTGATGAGCTCCCAAGAGCAGACACTAGCCCTCCTGCTCAGCCTTGACGCTCAGGGAAGCCTCAGATCTGACCCTGCACCACACAGGACTGTCCTATGTTGTAGCCCCTGGGGGTCCCCATGCTTCAGCAGGCACTCCAAGCAATTAGAAAACTGGACTGTCTAACAGAGTTCATGGGTTGTGATCCACGAGCCCAGGAAAACAATTCCAAAGCCAGAAAGCCCCAGAGACCCTCTGTTGGTATGTGCAAGCCACCAGCCCACTTTCTTTACTCGACAACGTTCTTACATGGACATGGTGACAGGAGACATCGAGTCTGAGCCATGTGGCCCATGCCTCACAGCTGACTGACGTGCTGAGCCCTGAGCCAGACTTGCCCAGGATACCCAGCCATATTCCAAAGACAACCTCCACAGCAAGCCAATGTGAAGCTGTGGGATTGAGGAAGGGTCTCGTTGGAGACACCCCACAGAATACCAGACCACAAACACTAAACCTGGGAACTTTGGACAAGTGAAAATGGAGAAAGTACAGCCATAGCCATCAGGACAGGCCCTGGGGAGGCCCATCAGCAAGTGAGCCTCCTTTCAGGCGGTCCTCCAATGACAGCGGAAGGGCCTGATTACTACCATATGGGGACAGGAGGGTGGGGGCAGCGCAGGAAGCCACTGGGGCAACATGAAGGGCTGGGCGGGTGGGCTGGGGACCCGCAAGCTATAAAGGGCAGGGGGAGGCCCCAACTGGATGCAGGGGAGCAGCACCAGCTGGCTGATCAGCCCCTCCTCTTCCTCTGAGCATGCATCCCTCCCAACCCTCTCCCCACAGGCAGCCAGGCAGCTGGTCATATTTGAGCCCCAGCCCAACCCCTCTTGGGCCCAGCAGGTCACTGCTCCAAGCAGCTGCTACGTCCGGGGAGCCAGGCCAGGCTAAGGTGGGCGAGGAAGCAGCTGGGGCTCTGTTCCTTCTGGCTCCCAGGGAACAGAGCTGCCTGGTGACAGGAGAGCCCCACAGCACCAGCCTGAGTGAAGGGGACCTAGACCTGCCTGCGCCCCCCATCACAGGAGGGACACCTGGGTACACCCTGCCATAGGGTGCTAGGGAACCCCCTGGTCCAGGGCCACCACCAGCTCTGGTATCAGGTAAACAGACAGCAGCTTGGAAGACAAAGCTGTCCTGTGACCAGAGAAGGTTTTTCTGAGGGTCTCCAGGCAAGTGGAAGGGGCTCCCAGGAAGGAGTTATGCCAGCATAGGACACAGCATAAGGGACACAGTGGCCAGGGACAGCAGGAAGGGGTCCTCCATAGCTTGGGGTACCCATGCTCAATAAACTTTCCCAGCAGTTGAAACCAGTTGGTGCTGGCCTTCCTGCTACTCAAAACCCAAGGTGCCCTGTGCAACAGGAGGAGGGCAAGAGCCATGGGAAGGGAGGCACTTTTTCTGACTCGCCTGTGTCCCTCCTCAGAGCCTAGGGGGACAGGGGATCCTGTCAGAGGGGACCGCAAGGGACTGCTCTCTGTGAGAACAGGGACTGTGGTCTGGGCCGCGGTTCCCAAGTCAGCAACTCTGTTCTTGTGGCCTTGTGTCCAGCCCTCTCTTGATGGCTTCCCGGAAAAGCATTCCATCCAGGGTTAGCTGTCAGCATCCTAAGATCCAAGAATATTCTCAGAAAGGGAATCGCTGCACAAGCTGCTGAGTAAGCGTGTGTGGCTCAGTTCCTTCCACCTTACATGCACCCGACAGTCCAGACCCTCCATAGCTCTCCTCTGTGAACACACAGAAGGGTTAGGCTGGGGTCACACGGCAAGAGGTCCTTCCTCTGCTCCCGGGGTGGGGGATGCACAGTGGAGCGATGAACTGTCAGGAACCTCCAACTGAAAACCGGATGGACGTCAAGAAGCAGGACCTTGTCCTGGCCTCTGCCTCTCTCAATTCCCAATTCTCATCTGGGGGGAAGTGGGGAGCTGGCTCTGAAAGGTCTCAGTATGGTGAGAGGATGGAGGGATGGATGGATGAACGAATGCACACCTGGCCAAGGCAGAGGGCAAAAGGGACAAGAGAAACCACAGTGAGGACCAGGGAGATGGCTCAGCAATTAAAGGCACTTGCTTGCAAAACCTGCCAGCCAGGGTCCAATATTCTCCAATACCCACGTAAAGCCTCTTTCTGCACTCACACGCTGAGAGACTGAGTCCAACCTGATCTACAGAGTGAGACCCTGTCTCAAAAAAATTCAAACCAAAACAACAAATCATACCAAAAAAAAATGCTGTTTTTCAATGAGGAACGCAGCACCCCTCAGCAGTCCTGAGACTGAGCAGGCCAGAGAGGAAGGCCGCAGGGAGTGGCAGGGAGGGCCAGGGCTGGTTCCGTGGCACCTTCTCCAGTCCCGGATCCCGTCCTTTGTCCACAGCTGGGTCCTGGAGCCAAGACCAGGACCTGGAGCGGGCCTTGCCCTGAGGTCCTTTTCCCAGCTCCAGCTCCAGGAAACAGGAGGTCAGCCAGGGTTTGTGTGATGGGGCTACTCCAGCCTCTCGAGAATGACATCTTGAGGAAAAATGTCAGCAGGGAGGGAGCCCTCGGGTGTCGGAAGACAGGCTTTCCAAGGACAGATGTGTGGAGTCCACTGGGCAAAGTCCTCCGGGGACTCCTAAGACCTGTGGCCTGGATGAACAGTCATGCTCGGGGAGAGGAGGGCAGGTGAAGTGCTCAGGAAGGCCACGCTGCAAGGTGGTGGACATACCCAACATGGCCAGCTCCTCTCTCCCATTTTCATTTTGTTTGAGACAGGGTCTCATGTAGCCCAGGCCGACCCTGAACTCACTAGAGAGCTGAATGGGATCTTGAACCCCTGTCTCTCTTCCTGCCTTCACCTTCCAAGTACACCATCAGACCATCTGGGGATCAAACCCAGGGCTGCATGCTTTCTATCCAAGTACTACTAAGTGAGTCACACCCCCATCTGGACGAGCTCCTGTCTCTAAAGTCACCATTCGGACCAAGGCTGGTGGGGACAGCAGATCTGCTTCACAGGCAAAGAGGCAGGTGACAATCCATGTTACCAACCCCAACAGAGCAACCTCGGGGCAGCTGTCCTCACATGGAAAGGAACACTGCACATTTGCCTGCATAGATACACCCTGCTGAGCCTCGGAGATGGGGACCCTTTGTCTCCCTTTCTAGATAGAGAGGCTGAAAGGCTCCAGAAGATACCCGAAGTCACCCAGTGTCCAGGTTGGCACAGTGGTTCACATGGCTGAATACACTCTCACTGTACAGCTGTCCCCCTCAGGAAATTGTTTCTGACAGCCACTTGGCACCTGTTAACAGTTTGGTCACTGTGTCTGAGACTGGCCAGCTCACCTCCTGCATCCAGTCTGAGGTAAGGTCACCTGGCCGATGCCCTTGCCCCAAGGCCTCTGGAGTCAGAGGTTTGGTTTGAATCCTGCAGGTACTGCCAGGTACCTGTCATGTGATCATGGCCCAGCAGCTCAGCCTCTGTGTGCCTCCTAGGTTTCTAAGGGTGACAGGAGGCAGCTGGGTTCAGTGGCTGGCTCGCTGAGAAAGCTGATTATGTGACAGGCGATAGGATATCAGTGATGGGCCGGGGCAGCAGGCAGACCAGAGCTGATCAGCCATGAGGGGCCAGCTCCAAATAGCCATGTGGAAAAATCAGAGCAAGTTGGTCTGGGGTGCTGTGTGGCCCCAAAAGGCTCCCTAGCAGAACTGGGGCAGAACATAGACAGCAGAGCCAGTGACCTGCAGGCAGGCAAGGGACCAACTGCGAACGGAGCAAGTAGGCACGTACCCATCATGGCTCCCTCACCCGGGGCAAGAGACACCAATCCACAGCGTAAAATCTTTCCTGCCTGACCTCAGAATCCCTGTCCACACCGCAAGCCTCTAGCCAGGGGTCCAGAGCCGGCCCCTACGGCAAAAGCAGCTTAGTATCACCCATACCTGGCCACACAGGACCACACCAGGAAGGTGACACAGGCGCCACTCGTAGTCCACTGGAAACCCAGCCCTCCCTGGGCATTTTTGTTTTGTTTTGTTGCGGAGACAATGTAATACTGTGTCACCTAACTGGCCTCAAACTTACAATCCTCCTGCCTCCTCAATCCCCATAGTGCTGGGATAACAGGAATCTGCCACCAACACCTGGCTGCCCTGGACCTTCTAGAACAATCTTATTGTCCCTGTCCCTAGCACTTTCCCCAGCTTGTCCTTGCTTGTCAGTGGTGGCTCACTCTGCCCCGCCCACTGTCCAGGTGGTGGCCTGGGGGTGCTGTGGGTGACGAGGCCTGTGCCAGGATCCCTACCCACGGCTAGCAATCCATCCCCTGAGGTCAGTCCTAGCTGGTTAGCCACCTGTAGGTTCTGGTGAGGTCCTTTTGTCACTGTCCTGCATTGGTAGGCACTGAAAGCTGCTGCTTCCACCAGGATGTCCACCCTGACTGGACTGGACCAAGAGACCACAGCCTTCCCTCCTCTGTGGAAGGGAGGGGAGGGGAGGGAAGGAAAGGGAAGGAGAAGGGAGGGGAGGGGAGAGGAGGGGAGGGGAGAAGAGGGGAGGAGAGGAGACATTCTCACAGCATAAATGACAAGCCAGTGTTCCTTGCCCTCAGGGGAGCGCATAAGAACTCAGGCCATCAGGGCCTCTCCTAGCTTATAGAAAGCCCTACCCACAGGTATGGAGGGCTGTGTAGGCTGGTGATGCCCCCCCCCAGCCATAACATTGAAGCAGGGACCAGAATGAGGCTGCCAGGGACAAACCCCCCAATCAGAAGCAAGCAGGGTGGACACCTAGCAGTGAGCCAGGGGGATGAAGCCAGTGACCATGGGTCAGGGCGTGTCACTATGGAATCCATGTGCTGAGCTGACCAGGCACCCTGCGCTTCGGATGGAAAGAAACCAACCAAGAGGCTCCAAGGGACAGTATGGCCACCACACACCTCCAGGGGTGCTCTTTGCTAGTCACCTCATGAAGCTTCCGGGTCTGACTAGCCACCATGGAGGACAGACTGGGGGGCTAGGGGTGTGGGGGAAGCAATATGAGAGATAACAGCCTGGCAGGGGGACCAGAGGGCTCTCAATTCTCATTTGGTTTCAACACCATCTGCTGCTCTTGAAGAATGTGTGTGAAGGTCGTGGGGAAGGGGTTGGTGGGAAGGGGCTGCTTTCTGCCCCCCCCCGGGGGGTTGCACCACCTGTACTGGATGTACTGGGGGGGGACTTAGATGGCATCTATGTAGTTCAGGAGGGCCGGGCCTGAGAAGAGGACTCAGACATGTCCCAAACTCCATGGCTGGACGTGGTGACACATACCTATAATCCCAGCACTCGGGAAGCTGAGGCAGGAGGATTGCTGGCAGGTTCGAAGCCAGATGGGCTACAGAGTAAGGCCCTGTCTCAAATATAAAAACCAAAACTCTGTAGCACCCTGGAGCCCTCAGTCTGGGTCTGACCTGGGCCACACACCAGCTGTGGGATTTCAAGCTGCAGGCCTTCCACGGGGCTTCATGAGTGCTCAATGGGTATTTTTCCGACTGAGCCACATTCCCGGCCCCAAAGCATGTTGATACAAAGGAAGGCGCCAGTCAACCGATTTTATAGACACAGCAACTGAGTCACAAAATGAGTTTCCCAATGCTAAACGTTAGAGTCAGCAGAAAACACAGCAAGCAGGAAAGAGCCTTGCTTCTGTCCTGACCAGCAGGTCCCCCAAGCCACCCTAGGATAGTGAGGTCAGTACCATGTCCTGCATAAAACAAGGGACACAGAAGCCCTCACAGGAGCAGAGACACAGAAGATCCAGTAGCTCAGTGACGAGCCTCACGTGCCCCCAAAGGGCATCTCGAAGGTCCGGCTGTTGAGCCCAAGCAGGTTGGACTATTCCCGGTCACCCTGCATTTCCCAAAGCCCCTTCCCGACCACCCAAGGGACCACACAGGCATGGAAATCATGTGATGGAATGGCCAGCGACCCCTCTTGCTGGGCCTACAAGCTGTCTCTCCCTATCGTGCAGAAACCTTGTTATTTACCAGCTGAGGCTCAGAGCCAAACGGACCTGTGTTCAAAGCTGGGCAGGCCCACTTCTAAGTGTGTGGCCTGGGGCCAGTATACTCATCCTTCCAGAGCCTTCTCTACAATAACACCATAACACTTCCTCGGGTTCCGAGCTCAGCGCTTGGAGTCCAGACATATGCAATAATGGTCAGTTATGATTAATGAAATATTAATAAAGCTGGGAGTGGAATGTCCCTAAAATGGAAACAAATCTCTCAGCTCTCAGCGCACTAGAAAGGTGCCAAGAACAGGCTCCCAAGCCAGCTTCTCCTGGCCCAAGCCAGGCTCGGGACCGCGGCCACCCTCCTGATGATCTCATAGCTGGCACCTGCTCCCAAAACACATGTTTAGACTTTCCAGATCTTTCCTCCCCTCCCTCTGACCTTCCCCCACACTTTCTTACTCACTCTCTCCTTTCATTCCTGTTCAAAAACAAGTCACGGAGGCCTAAAGCGTCAGCTGGCTCCCTGGAAGCGTCTCCAGCCGGACGGGAGGCGGGTGAGCGGCTGGAGGGAGCACTCGGCTCAAGCCTCACTATTGGGAGCACGGCACCAGGGAGAGGGTGCCATGGGGACTGGTCAATGCGGGGACCCCCTTTTTGGGGGCTTATGTTCTAATGACAAATCCCACCATGTAATCACAAGCCTTGCACGGGCTGCCATGTTGGGTGAGGAAGAATTCTCCCAAGTGTGAGGGGGCTGAGTCGTCTACTCTTGCCAACAGCTTGGTGGAAATGTAGGTAACACCTCAGGGTTCAGGTCTCCCATCTCTGCCCCCAGCACTGGGCCAGAGGAAAAGGGGACAGTTGCAGGTCAACATTAGCTCTGCAGGTAGAGGTGTCCTAAAGGCTACTGAGCAAGGACAGGCAGCAGAGATCCAGAGATCGAGGCTGGTCCTAGGAACTATATGTCAGCAGGGAGCAATAGCCAGAGCCAAGGTTAGGAAGGCCAAGCAGGGAGGACAGATGCCACCCTGTGTGCTGAGGGGACCAAGACTCTCCAGGCTCTCACCTGGAGTGGGTGGGACCTTGGGAAAACACTCGCTTAGCTGCCTCAGGGTGGAGGCCTCCATTTCTCCATCTGTCAGTGTGGCCTGGCTCCCTGGGGACAGTGAGGAAAATGGTTTCAAGGTTCTCGCTCCGCTTTCCCCACTTCAGCCCCTCCAGCTCTGGAGGCCTGCCCGGCCCAGAGCCTAGAAATGAGGGGAGATGAGGCAAGGAGCTCCCCTCCTGGTCTCCAGGGCCATACCAGCTGGCTGACCTCCCAGGAAGCCATGCAGGATATAGACTACTGTCCTGGCGGCCCTGCCTGGCCCTAAGCAAGGAAGTGACAAGGTCCTGCCCAGTTCTGCACCTGAGCCCTGGTGATACTACAAGGGATGGGCTGGGGCTCAGGAGGCCTTGCACACCCAGAGGCTGGGGCACTAGGAACCAGGGGGCTAAAAGGAAAGCCCCAAGGGATAGCAGGGCCTTAAGCCTGGAAGCCACTGGTCCCTGGGCAAGTTCACTTACACCTGCCACCTGTATCCGGGCCCAGTTTGAGAAAACCCCAGGGAAAGAGGGTGGCTGAGGTGCAGGGTCCTCTGGATACTCGCTTCCCACTTCCACCCTGGTTTCAGCAGCTAGCTCATTGCAATCAGGCTCTTGAAGAGTCACAGCAAGAATAATCGGTGAGGGCTGAAGAAATGGCTTAGAGGTTAAGGTGTTTGCCTGAAATGCAGAAGGACTGGAGTTCAATTCCCCATTGCCCATATAAAGCCAGATGCACAAGAGGGCACGTGTGTCTGGCGTGCCCACTCTCTCTCTCTCTCTCTCTCTCTCTCTCTCTCTCTCTCTCTCTCTCTCTCTCTCTCCCTTTTTCTCTATCTCAAATAAATAAATAAAATATTAAAAAAAAGAATAATCGGTGAGTCCTGCGTGAGCTGGCCGGAGCCCACCCTGAA
>PVHP010049701.1:0-12081 GCA_004024765.1 Zapus hudsonius
CAGGAAGACCGGGATGAGTACTAAGATATACAGGATCCCTTGCCACAAGGACTAATACAGACAGCCCACGGAGGAGGATATACAACTGATCAGGGATGGGGAGGGGGGGAATTGGGGAAGTCGGGATAACAACGCATGGTTTGCCCACTAAATAATGTAACTCATTATGGACAATAAATATTAAATTTAAAAAAAAAACTTTTATTTGAGTTGCCTTAACCATGGCGATTATCTCTGGTGAGATGGCACCTCTTTTAAGTCACGCACATGCTATCCACTAAAAGAGAAGTGTTCTTTCTGCCACTCACATCTCTATGTCTTAGGAAAGTTTTACAGCCCTTGTTTTGGTGGTTTTCTCCTGCACGTTCTCTGCTTATCTTGGTTTGTCCGGACTACTATAACAAAACACCTTAGACTGTGTAAGTTATAAATCAGAAATATTTATTCCTCACAGTCCTGAAGCCCAGGAGGTCCAGGATTGAGGTGTCGACACATTTGGTGTCTGGTGACAGCCCAGTCCCTGCCTCATGGAAGGATTGTCTTGCTGTGCCCTCACATGATAGAAGAGTCCCTTCCAGCCCTGTTAGGATGTCCTCGTCTCCTATCCGAGGGCAAACCTGTCAGGACTGAATCATAACTGAAGGTCCCGCTTCCCAATGTCACTGCATTTGGAATTGAATTGTGGGAGGACACAAGTCATCGTGTTTAGCTCTGATGTCCCAGAAGTCATATCCTTGTCACATAGAAAAAATATATATATATAAATTAGAAAAAAATATATATATACCAATTCATGCTGCTCCCCCATCCTTTCTGGGCTCCTCATTACCACAGCTCTGGAACCCCCAAATCTGTGCAGGAGGCTAGCCCACAAAACTCCATTCCACAAGAACCATCCCTGAGACCAAATTTGACTTAATCAAAGGTCTCCAGAGAACCAGTAAGAGACAGATGAATGGACAGATTGACAGATGGTAGATAGATAATATAGATACAGAATAAATAATACATAAATGATAAATGGATATGTAGATGATAGATTGATAGATGATAGGTAGATAGATAGATAGATGATAGATAGATAGATGATAGATTAGATAGATAGATAGATGATAGATAGATAGATAGATAGATAGATAGATAGATAGATAGATAGATAGATGATGGGTGTGTGGGTGAGTAGATTGATAAAAACAGAGGGATAGATAAGTAAATAGGTAATGGATGGATAGATGGATGGGTGGGTGGATGGATGGGTTGGTAGGTAAGCGGGTGAGTGGATGGGTGGATAGGTGGGGGATTTATGAGGGAAAGGAGTTCCCATGACTGTGGAGACAGAAAGCCCCACAACACACTACTTACAAGCTGGATAACCAGGAAATGAGCAGCGTGGCTCAATCCAAGTCCAAAGACCTCCAAACTAGAGAAGCTCATCTGAGGCTGAAGGCCAGAGCCCAGGGACTGCTGGGACACAGCTGAGTTTCCAAAGGCCCCAGAACCAGGAGCTCTGATGTCACCATGTTGACTGAGGTGATCGTCCACTGCGACAAAAATCAAGCTCAGCCAGGTATGGTGGTACCCACCTGCAACCCTAGCACTCAAGAGGATGGGACAGGAGAATTGCCATGAGTTCAAGGCCATCCCCAGCTACAGAATACATTTTGTTTGGTTTGGTTTGGTTTGTGACAGGGTCTTATGTAACCCAGGCTGACCTCAAACATATTGGAGAATGACCTTGAACTCCTGATTCTGCTGCCTCTACCTCCCAAGTGCTGAGATCACACACACCACCAAGCCCAGCTGGAAAAAAAATGGAACATTTTTTTGGTGTTTTCAAGACAGGGTCTTGCTATGGACCTCAGGCTAGCTTCAAACTCACAACGATCCTCCTGTTTGAATTTCCTGAGTGCTGGGATGAGAGCATGTGCTATTACACCTAGCTAAATAGCAAACTTTATTAGCGGGTCCTTGGGAAGTTACCCAGAGGGAGGCTGGTGCTTCCCTCATTCTAGCCCGTCACTGTGGGGCATTGTTAGTGGATTGTCCAACCCTGAGCCCAGTTTCTCCTCTGGAATGAAACCTGCCAGATATGCTGAGTGTGTATCATGTTCTGCTGGGCCAGTTTGTTATTTCAAGACTTACTGTTTGTATGTGGCAGGATCTCTGTATAACCCAGGCTGGCCTTGAACTCACTCTCTTCCCACCTCCGCCTCCTGTATGCTGGGATTCCAGGCACACAGGACCTCATGCAGCTTAAAACCCTCTTCTTTGTAAGCAGGAAAACTTTGCCCTTGTTTGGGTCAGAGCCACTGGGCAGGAGTGACCCGCTACCCCATGACGGCATTCCACCTTCTGAAGAATAATTCTCCGAGGATATTTCAATTCTTTTTTCTTGTTTGTTTGTTTGTTTGTTTGTTTCTCATTCTAGTCCAGGCTGACCTGGAACTCACTCTGTAGCACAGGCTGGCCTCAAACTCAGGGTCATGGTAATCTTTCTACTCAGCCTTCAAGTGCTGGGATAAAAGGTGTGTGACCCCAGGCCTGACTATATCACAAGTCTTTCATAAATTTTTTTCTAACTATTTTTACTTATTTCAGAGCAGAGAGAGAGAGAGAGAGAGAGAGAGAGAGAGAGAGAGAGAGAATATGTACCAGCCCACCAGGGCTTCTTGCAAATGAACTCCAGATACATGTACCACTTTATACATCTGGCTTTACAGAATTACTGGGAAATCGAACCCAGGCCTTTCATGGATAATTTTTTTAGATTTATTAATTTGCAAACAGAGAGAGGGGGAGAGACAGAATGGGTCCACTCTAGCCACTGCAAACAATCTCCATATACATTCACTACTTTGTGCACCTGGCTTTACCTGGGTACTAGGGAATCGAACCCAGATCATTTGATTTTGTAGACAAGTGCTTTAACCTCTGAGCCATCTCTCCAGCCTTCATGGATCATTTAAAAATACATTTTAAATTTTATTTTATTGTATTGTGGGGTGACATGGGGGTGCATGGGTGTGCCGGGGTCTCTGGCCGCTGCAAATGAATGCTCTCTGGCTTTACCTACATCTCTTCTTTCTTAAGCCTGAGTTCCTCCCTAGATCTCTTCTTCCCTGAAGAAGGAGTGCCCCTTTGCTAGAAGATTCCTGGGAAGGTTACCCCTTTCCCAGCCTGTAAAATATCCCAATCTGGGTCTCTAGATGGGCTTTCTCATTTCTGGGAACCCCTCTCCTGTCTCCTCTTGGGCAGGAGCTCTGCAGCCTTTCCTCCTCTTAGGCTCTAGAATAAAATCTTTCCCTCTATGGTTTGTGGATTTCATTCTTTGAATTCAAAAGACAAGAACCTGGAGGCCACTGACTCAGTGGAAGTTTTATGTAACCTTGACCGTCTGGCACCCTGAGTTACTGCTTAACTCAGAGCCAAGAATGACTCCATTACTCTTGAAGATGCCCCCAATGTCCATATTCTGAGCTTTGACAGGGGGAGCTGGAACCAGTAATAATCAGTTGAGTGCCAAGGGTCCCCAACACCACTCCCTCCCTGCAAAGATGGACTTTCTAAATGGTCTCTCCCTGCTGAAAACCTGCAGAGCTTTCCCACTGCTGAACTGACAGGTCTCCATAACTAGCCCAAAGAGTCCCCCATGGAGGGTGCCCCGGCCTCTCCCTTGAAGCCAGCTTACTAAGAAGCAGAGCCTTTGCCTTGTTCCTGATGTCACAAAACATAAGCTCTGCTCCTCACAGCTGGCCCTGCCCAGAGAGGCCACTCTGCTCCTCTCACAGAGGTCAAGAGCCACTTCCATGACCCCACGCAGGCTGGTCTGTCTGGTCCCCACGTGGTGCCCCAGAGTGCTCTAAGCCACCATCTTACATCCTCAGTGGCTTCGTCAGAGTGAGCTTCCAGGCCCTGCACTGGTCTCCATGGGGAGCTGGTGTGTGGTGCGCTATATCAGGGGCTCATGCTCAGAAGTCCTCAGATGAGGGCTGGGAAGATGGCTCTGAGGTTAAAGGCGTTTTGTTTGAAAAGCCTGAAGGCCTGGGTTCAATTCCCCAGCACCCACATAAAGGCCCATGCACAAAGTGGCGCATGGGTCCATTTGTAGAGACAAGAGGCCTTTGCGTACCCATTCTCTCTCTTTCTCTCTCCCTCCCTCTCTCTCTTTGTCCTTGCAAGTAAATAAATAATATTTTGTTAAAAAAAGAATTCCTCAGGAGAGTTCCAGATCTGGCTGCTTCTCTTTCCTAGAGTCTCTCCTCGGCCCCAGGGAAGGTGCATTTGCAGCCATGACAAGGGGTGGATGGATGGTGGACATCAGTTTGCTGTCCCCCTCAACATCGTGACCTAGAGTGGAAGACAGTGGCTGCCACGGGGCAGTATCCAAGAGAGAATGGCGGTGCTCGGAGGCTCCTCAGCTGGAGCCAGGCCATCGTCAGGCTCCGTCTTGCTGGGCACGTGGGCTGGGGCAAGACACGGGCCTCTGAAGAGATGGAATCCTTGTGGCCTGTTGATCTGCTTTGTTTTCTAAGCTGTTTGCAGATCTCCACCAAAGTATGCCTGTGCCACTCCACATCAGAGGACCCGCCTCCACCCCTCCCTTGAGGGTATAGGTCTGGGCTGGCACCCAGCCCTGTGATTCCTGGCCTCACCCAGGGGTGGGAGCCAACAGCAGCCTCATGGGCCCATGTTGGTGTTTTCCTCCAGAAAACTACCTACCAGGCAGCAACAAGGTTGGAGAGAAAGCCTGAAGAATTTTGACTTTTAAAATTTGAAAGGAGCTCCTTCCCTTCTTGGAGTAACTAACCAGGGTTGGAGCCAGGCTTCCTCTGATGCTATTCAGGAAATGAATTTTGGCGACCAGGATGACGCGTGCTCTGTGGTATGTTTCCGATCAATGGGAGTTCACTAACTGCTGGCATTTTTTTTCCTCCTCTTGTCCTGTGAAGAGTTTGCTGGAACTGGACACAGAATTGTTGAGTCAAGTTCCTCATGTTAGTTCTGGATGTTCAATTGACAAGTTCAAGTTCTCTGCATGACCCAAGGCTGAATCACCCTCACTTTGGCCTCTGCCCAGTAGAGTGAACTTGGATACTGTACAGTTAACTAAATAATTTTTATAACAAAGTCTGTTTACCATGAAGAATCTTAACTGACCAATGGGATGGGTAAGGGCCTGTAATATATAAAGAGCTCTTGAAACGCAATGACAAATGGTGGAAAAAGTCTATCTCAAAGACGTAGAAAAGATACGAGCAGACCATTCACACACACACACACACACACACACACACACACACACACAAAATACAGTTAGCTGTAAAATTATACAAAGGCACCTAACCCCATTCTTCTTACCACTACAAATAAATGCCAGAAGCTTGTACCACCTTTCACAGCTGGCTTTATATGTGTGCTGGAGAATCAAACCTGGGTCAGCAGGCTTTGCAAGCAAACACCTTTAACTGATGAACCATCTCCCCAGCCTGCAGCCTCGCTCTTACTTCAGGAAACAAAGACGACATGATACACACAGTTTGGATTTTGTTTTTGCTTTGTCTATCAGATCGGTGAAGAACAGGTTGACGACACAGTGTCACTGGCTGTTCTCAGGAGCTTGAAGGGCTCAGATGGCCTGCTCAGCCGACTCGGAAGCGCAGGCACCTCCAATGGCACCAAGAAGCATATGAGTGTGTGAATGGAAAGGGTATTCGACCTGGTATTCCTTTCTTTTTGTTTTATTGTTTTTGCATATGTGTCATCTGTGTGGTATGTGTGCATGGCACGTGCATGTGCACGTGCTGATGCGGGGCCCTTTACACTGGCCTGTGGCTCCCTGTGTGCGGGCCTATGATGTCAGGAAGTGAATGGCAGGTGCTCCCCTCCATCACCCACCTGCTGTGCTTTCCTTTGGACATCGTCTTCTGCAGATTCAGAGCTTGTTGTTTGTGAATTCCGGGATTTTCCAGGTCTCCGCTCCCCACAGGACTGAGGTTACAGACATGCATGGCCATGTCTAGATGTTTACGTGGGCTCAAGAAATTCAGATTAGGGTGATCTCAGGTCCCCTCGGGCCCTCGTGATTGTGTAGGAAGTGCACTTTAACCACTGAGCCATCTCTCGGGCCGTGATGTTTGTTCTTTTCAATAGCACATTATAAGGCTGGCCATGGCGGTGCACACCTGTAAGTCCAGCACTGAAGAGGAAGAGGTAGGAGGATAAGAATTTCAAAGTCAGCCTCAGCTATATGTCTCAGAAAAAAAGAAAAAGAAAAAGGGCCGGAGAGATGGCTTTGCAGTGGGGGCGCTTGCCTGCAAAGAAAGCCTAACTACCTGGACTCCATTCCCCAGCACACACGTAGAGCCAGATGCATAAAGCAGCACATGCATCTGGAGTTCGTTTGCAGTGTCAGGAGGTCTTGATGCACCCATTCTCTCTCTGGGTCTCTCTCTCTCTCTCTCTCTCTCTCTCTCTCTCTCTCTCTCTCTCTCACATAAAAAAATGTTTTTTAAAAGTCCATTCAGACCAAGAACGTTTTAACAAACACCAGGGCCAATATCTAAATATATTAAATCAAATCATTTGGCCCAAGGCAGGAATCAAATAACTGTTTCCATAACCCGGAAAGCATTTCACAAAATTCCTGACAGCAATATGAAAAGAGATGAAAATGTCTCTGACATGACAACCACGTGTCTCAGCTTGGAACTGAATGTGTTAAAATTATTGACACTGAATCAGCACCAAACATCGACACCACCTTGGATCAATTACTTTAGAATTGCTAGCAAATGCAATTAGAAAAGATCACAAAAGTAGAATCATAGAAAATGGTGGGGGGCAACTTAATGGGTGGTGGGTGAGGAGAAGTGGGGTTCATCAGTGTAAGTTTCCCATTCCTTATAACCCCCCACCTCTGATGATGCAGGCAGACCCAGTTGAGCTCATTGGGTTTTCAAAGGTGTGGGAGTAGATGGGGGAGGGGAAGGAGGGTGTTAATGGAGGGGAAGGGAACTAAGACAGGGTAACTGGGGGAATAAGATCCAAATACATTAGATACATATTAGATACATGTATGAAAATGCTAAAGATGGAAAAGATAAATACATTTGTAAAAATTGGTGGTGGGGTTGGGGATGGCTGGGGAGATGATTGGGTGGATAAAGCACTTCAGAGTTCAGAGCCCCAGAGCCGCCTGATGTGGAATGCAGTAAAGCTACACGGTATTCCCGGTGTTCCTACTGCAGGTGGGAGGCGGAGACAGGAGACTCTCCCAGAAGCTAAACACGGTGGTGGGCAACAAGAGACTGCCTCAAGTGAGGAGGAAGATGAGGATCGACAACAGAGGTTGTCTTCTGATTCCACACGCACATGCCACACTCACACATGCACACACTCACACATGGACACACTCACACATGCCACACTCACACATGGACACACTCACACATGGACACACTCACACATGCCCACACACTTGGACACACACACATACACATGCCCACACTCACACATGAACACACACATGCACATGGCCATGAACACACACATGCACATGGCCATACACACACATAGAGACACTTTAAAAATGAGTGCGAAGTCAACAAAACCTTACTGATTCCAGGTGGCAGGTTTATATTCTTGGAAGTTCTGAAGTCGAAGTCCCTCAGAAAGAGAATAGTGCAGGCAGCAAAACAGATGTGCTACAGAACAGGCTAGAATAAAAATTAATCAGAATAATATCAGCTCTGGAGAGATGACTCAGTGGCCAAGAGCCCTTGAGGGCCTGAGGCCACCTGAGTTCCATTCCAAAGCAGCAAGCCTGCTGGTACCCGAGCCCTGCAGGGAGCAGAGGCCGGAGACCAGCTGGGAAAATAGCCAAAGTGCAGCTCTGGGTTGAGTGACAGGCAGGCTAATGAGTGACAGGAGGAAGACACTGATGTTCCTCTGGACTCTGCACGGGTGCACACAGGGTACTCACATCTGCATACACAGGAGCGTGCACCATGTACACACCCCAAGAAGTAAAACAGCTTTCACACACACCAACACAAGCACACACAATCAGAAGCTATACTATATGGAAAAAACACACTGTTGCTTAATTGGCCTCCCAAAAAAGGATAAAATACTGGAAATAAATGTGACAAGAATATTCAAAGATCTTTTTAAACTATTGAAAACAGAAGGGTCAGACAACCGGAGAGACGGTTTTCATCTAGACTGTATTTCTCTCCAGGTGATTGTAAGGTTCCTTTGAGCCCCATGGAAGCAGACACTTTGCATTACCCAGATAAAGTCTTAAGAAAATTCCTGTGAAAATTCATGCGTGACTGTGGTCGCTTATTCCAGGGAAAAATGATGGGCCGTGGGAAAAGGGCTGAGGACTCAGCCAGAGAGACAGATGCCTCTCTAGAGGCTCCTGAAAGATGGAACTTTCCTCAGGAAGCAGTTCATTCACTGCAAACACAGGCTAGAGTTAAAAGAAATGAGAGAAAACTGGGCATGGTAGCGCACGCCTTTAATCCCAGCACTTGGGAGGCAGAGGTAGGAGGATTGCCGTGAGTTCAAGGCCACCCTGAGACTAAAGAGTGAATTCCAAGTCAGCCTGGGCTAGAGTGACCTCGAAAAACTAAAAAGAATAAAATAAAAAAATAAAAAAGATCCTGTCTCAACATAAAACAAAACAGTGGAAAGAAGTAGAGCAGTTATAGAAGTGGTGGCACATTTGACTCATTTAACAATTGTGACTGTTGTATGTAGGGAACCAGCCCGTTTCCCATCAGACAATGGATAAGGTAGCCACTGAGCAAAAACACAGATGAAACCGCTGGAAAGAGACAGAAAGGACGAAGGGAAGAAGGGAGGGAGGGAGGAAGAGAGGGAAGGACGGAAGAAAGGAAAGGGAAATAAAGAAGGAAGGGGAGAAGAAGGAAGGAAAGAAGGAAGGGAGGGAGGGAGGGAGGGAAGGCGGGAAGAAGGAAGGAAGGAAGGAAGGAAGGAAGGAAGGAAGGAAGGAAGGAAGGGAGGGAGGGAGGGACGGAGGGAGGGAGGGAGGGAAGGAGGGAAGGGAAATGAAGAAAAAAAGGAAGAAGGGAAGAAAATTTGTGTGCAAAAATGAACACGACAGGGGCTGGGGAGATGCTCGAGGGTAAGAGTGCTTGTCACACAAGCATGTGGACCTGGATTTGATTCCCAGCACCCATGTCAAAACTCAGGTCCCCAGAGACAGGAGCAGTACTAGAGCTCACTGGTCAGCCAATGGCACCAAAAACACTCAGCTCCAAGTTCGTTGAGAGATTCCATCTCGAGGAAACAAAGAGGAAGAACGGACAAGAGTGGCAAACATCCACCCTAACTCTGACCTCTGGATGAGTGTGTCCAGGAGGTGCACAAACATACCCCCCCGAAAGATGAATAAGATATCTAGAAAACTCTGAAAAGAAAGAGGAACAGAAAGAAGGGTAACAGAATCCTGCAAAATTATCAAAGTTTGTGTCATTTAACCTAAACGGATCTCACTCTGTTGGAGATTCGGTTTGTATGCTTCAGGCAGCAAGAACCATGGACAGCCCAATCCCACCAACAGGACCTGAGATGCTGCCTGTCACCAGGCAGGAGATGAACCACCCCTGACTTATGATTCAGAGCCCAAATGAAACCTTTGAGGAAGTGTCCAGGTGAGCAAGAGTGCTACCTCCACAGCAAGTCAGATAACCTGGGAAGGAATAATGGAGACAGGGCCTGGAGAGATGGTTTTAGCAGTTACGGCGTTTGCCTGCAAAGCAGAAGGGCTGGAGTTTGATTCCGCAGTACCCACCCATAGCCAGATGCACAAGGTGTCTGGAGTTCGTTTGCAGTGGCTGGAAGTCCTGGTGCACCCATTCTCTCTCTCTCTCTCTCTCTCTCTCTCTCTCTCTCTCTCTCTCTCTCTCTCTCTCTGTCTGTCTGTCTCTCTTTCTCTCACTCCCTCTCTCAAGTCAATAAATAAAATATTTTTTAAAAAAGAATAATGGGGGGGGGCTGGAGAAATGGCTCAGCGGTTAAGGCACTTGCCTCCAGTGCCTAAGGCCCCGGGTTCAATTCCCCAGGACCCACATATGCCAGACCCACAAAGTGGTTGCCCTGGTCTTCTCTCCTTCTCTCTCTCTCTCTCTCTCTCTCTCTCTCTCTCTCTCTCTCTCTCTCTCTCTCTCTCTCTCTCTATCTCTGTATTTCTCTGCTTGAAAATGAATAAATAAAATAAGAAAAAAAAAGAATAATGGAGACAGACACTGAGGATACCCAATGCAATCCAAAGCAGAAACCCAGAGACTCTAAGACCTCAACAATAAAGCAGACCTACAACTCACCCACCATGACTCAGGGATCTGAGTGGAAGAGAGGCAGAAAGATTGTAGAACCATTGGTGGGGGAGAATATCCAGAGCCATCACCCACCTCAGCAACAACAAAGGGGATAAAAAAGCTGGCTACCTCTCATACAATCCATAATCCTGTATCCCATGGACTGACCCAGCAAGCCCACTGAGGAGGGTCCCCAGGGAGGAGGGGACAGGGAGGAGGGAAATGGGGATGCCATCATAAGACTTGCTCATACATTGTATCTAGTTATTGACAATAAATATGGGGGGAGAAAGGAGGGTTATCCTGGCCGATGTTAAGACACAGGAGCACATATCAACCAGGTAAGAAATGGGAAAACAGACCACTGACTGAAGTCACGTACTCAGAACACTGGGGAACGCAGGCCACAAGAGAAAGAACACTTTAAATCAACAGGAAAGATGGCAACGCATGGTTCAGCACGTGTATCAGGTAAAACTGCAAAGATTAAATTAGAAAACCAAAGGAAAAATCATAGACATAATAGAAGAAAATATGGAAGGATTCTTTTTTAATAATACATTGCAAACTGCCCTCTAAATATGTATGCTTCTGTCTATATATTACTGCTACTCTCACCTTTGGTTCAAGAAGCTTCTCTTTTCATGTAGTGGTGACCACTGGGGAGACTTGAAACTCACCAAAGTGCTGAGAAGGGACAGTGGAGTGCTTAGCACTAAGAGAGACATCTCTGTCCCACCCTCCAGAGCTCAGGGACCGTTGAGCAGGAGGTGCTGGAAAGAATGTCAGAGCCAAAAGAAGGGGCGAAGTGCTTTGCAATACTGTCTTCCAGACACAGAGTGGCTGTGGTATTCATGACCTCACAGTGGCTGTTTTGACCTACCCCAAACCTGCATAATATGAGGCCAAAAAAATATTAACATTGAAATAGAAGAGGGGCCTGGAGAGATGGCTCAGCGGTTAAGGCACTTGCCTCCAGTGCCTAAGGCCCCGGGGTTCAATTCCCCAGGACCCACATAAGCCAGACCCACAAAGTGGTGGGGTGCTATTCTCTCTCTCTCTCTCTCTCTCTCTCTCTCTCCCTTCTGTCTCCCTCCTTCCTTCCCTCTCTCTCTGTATCTCTGCTTGAAAATGAATAAATGAAAATATTTTTAAAAAAAGAAACACCACAGAGAGACTAAAGAAAGAATTATTTAAAAAAAAGAAAGAAAAATCAGAAGGCAAGATTCATCAGTTATCAGGTAGACCTGAACCAGGATGACCGGTGCCCTTTATAAGAAGAAACTGACCAGCTGATGATGCGTTAATGGTGGTGATCCTGATATCTGGAAATGGAATCGATTTCAACAACATAAAATAAAAAGTCGAGCTGGGAAAAGACAAGAAAAGTGAACAGAAATGTGTTATGGGCTAAACACTTGTATCTCTCCAAAACATGCAAAAGCCTTAGCTATGATGGGAGATAAGATCTCTAAGGAAGTTATTAAAATTAAGTGAGGTCAAGTTAAAGTTAAGTAGGGGAGCTGGGGAAATGTCTCAGCAGTTAAGGGTACTTGCTTGCAAAGCCTACTAGGGTGGGATCTATTCCCCAGCACCCACATAAAGCTGGATATGAAAACGGCTGCATGTGTCTGGCATTCGTTTGCAGTGAGTGGCAAGAAGCCCCGGGGAGCATGTGCACACATGCGCACGCATTAATTAAATAATTAATAATTCTGAAAAAATAGGGTGTCGA
>PVHP010049702.1:0-12079 GCA_004024765.1 Zapus hudsonius
TCTCTCTCTCTCTCTCTCTCTCTCTCTCTCTCTCTCTCTCTGTATCTCTCTGCTAGAAAATGAATAAATAAAATATTAGAAATATGTATATATAAATTAATAACTGTGCCTGCCTTTGCATTTTTTGCAAAATTGGTATATAGTGTCTAGAGTTTAATCAAATTCTATTTCAGGTGGAGAAGAACAAGACTATTTATGTATCTTGTATCATCTTTAACAGAAAACTTGCCAGGTAGGGTGGTGCAGACCTTTAATCCTTGCCCTTGGGAGGCTGAGGGATGAGGATTGTTGTAAGTTTGAGACCACCCTGAGACTACATAATGAATTCCAGGTCAGCCTGAGCTAGCGTGAGACCCTATCTTGGAGGGGGAAAGGAGGGAAGACTTGTAAAATGCCTGGTTGGGCTATTTATTTATTTTCAAGATTGAGTCTCATTCTATTCCAGGCTGTCCTGGCACTCACTCTGTAGTCTCACGCTGGCCTCTTAACTCACAGCAATCTACCTGCCTCTGCTGATATTAAAGGCTTGTGCTACCATGCCCAGCTGGTTTTCATTGTTTTTGGTTAATTGTTTTAAGTCAATTCTATTTATTTTTCTATCTGATGTGTTGTCTTTATTATTATTATTGTTATTACATATTTTTTTTAAAAATATTTTATTTATTCATTTTCAAGCAGAGAGAGAGAGAGAGAACAAGAGAGAGAGAAATTACCAGGGCCACCACCTTATGGGTCTGGCTCATGTGGGTTCTGGGGAATTGAACCCAGGGCCTTAGGCACTGGAGGCAAGTGCCTTAACCGCTGAGCCATCTCTCCAGCCCCTGTTTTTGTTTTTTAAGTAGGGTGTTGCTCTTGCCCAGACTGATCTGGAATTCACTATGTAGTTTCAGGGTGGCCTTGAACTCACTGCAGTCCTCCTACCTCTTTCTCCCAAATGCTGAGATTATGTTTAAGTAATTTCTTTGGGAGAGACTAACGACTCAGAATGGCATGCCAGGGCCATTTGCCATTGCAAACTAACTCCAGACACATACATCACTTTGTGCAACTGGCTTTTCGTGAGTACTAGGAAATTGGACTTGGGCCAGCAGACTTTGCAAGCAAGCATCTTTAACTGCTGAGTTATAGCTCCACCCCCAAATATTTTATTTATTTTTATTAGATAGAGCGAGAGAGTATGGGCACACTAAAGCCTCCTGCCTCTGCAGATGATCTTCGGACATATGCATCACTATACGCAGATTGTACAGGGTTTTTTTTTTTTTTTTTTTTTTTTTTAGTTTTTCAAGGTAGGGTCTTGCTCTAGTCCAGGCTGACCTGGAATTCACTATGTAGTCTTAGGGTGGCCTTGAACTCAAGGCGATCCTCCTACCTCTGCCTCCCTAGTTCTGGTATTAAAGGCGTGAGCCACCACACCCGGCTATACAGTCTTTTTATACCAGTTGAGCTAAAGAAGTGAGATTAGTGAATCATAATTGAAACCAAAATTTAAAAAATTAGTAACATTTGAGTGGGCCTTGGCCACGTATGCCTTTAATCCCAGCACTAGGGAGGCAGAGGTAGGAGGATCATCATGAGTTTTAGGCCACCCTGAGACTACATAGTGAATTCCAAATGAGCCTGAGTCCCTTCTTCAAAATTCCTGGAGAATTGAACCCGGGCTTTAGGCACTGGAGACAAGTGCCTTAACCGCTGAACCATCTCTCCAGCTCTGAATAAGTGCTTTCTATAAAGCACTTCTTATTTGAGGACTGCCATGTGATGATGGTTCTTCATACTTCTAAATTGCCCTTTTACATAAAGTATCTTTGTAGATATCATAAAAAAGCCATTTGTACTTTGCAACATACAGACTCTCAAATTCATTGTGACAAGCAACATAAGTAAAGGATTGACATAATTTTACAATAGTGCATCATGAAACATTATTTTATGTGATAACGTTCCATGTATATCTGAGATGTCCCTCATATACTCCTGTTATATTTTTATTTTTATTTTTTTGAGGTAGGGTCTCGCTTTATTTAGTCCAGGCTGACCTGGAAATTCACTGTGTAGTCATATACTTTCATGGTTTCCTCAAACTCAAAGTGACCCTCTTTCCTTCTGCCTCCAGAGTGCTGGGATTAAAGGTGTGTGTCACCATGACCCAGCTTTTATTTATTTTTTTGCTTAGGGCCATGTTTTTTTTTTTAAACATTTCTTGTTTGTTTTTTCTTTAAATATTTTATTTACTCATTTTCAAGGAAAGAGAAAGAGAGAGAGAGTCTAGCTTATGTGGGTCCTGGGGAATTGAACCCATGGGCCTTAGGCACTGGAGGCAAGTGCCTTAACCGCTGAGCCATCTCTCCATCCCTAGGGCCATGTTTTGACCACTTAGTCTTGGTGGTATTTGGAACACCATGAAGCTTTCTGGAGATGGTTCCTGGCTTGCAGAAGTAGGCCTATATTTGGTGGTTTTCCCCCTAGTTCATGTCTAAAACACCCTTTGTCCTGTGTATGTCATGTGAACAAGTCTCTGCAGCACACTCCAGGCACTCTGATCTGTTAGACCTTTGCTTTCCTGCTTTGTTAGACTGTACTCTCTGAAACCAGGAACCAAACTTTTTCAGTCTTGTCTCATAAGTTGTTGTGTTAGGCATTTTGTGATAGCAAAATATGTCACATGATATCAAGCATAGTGTAATAAAGAAGCTCAGGCCCTCCTTTTCAAGGTTCTTGTCCAGTTGTGGCCTGTGCCCGGATTTCAGCTTGTATTAGTTTCCAGTCTGACTCTGGAAGAATAGAGGATCATCATTTTTTCTCCCTGTGGCAATGCTTACTTGGACCTTTGCCCATCTTTTGTCAACTGTTCCTAGAATAGTTGGCAAAGTATTCATACCACATAGATGCATCCAGTTGTGCTGGCTTCAGATTTAGATGTCACTTGGTTTTATTTATTTACTTTGTCATTCTCGGGTTCAAACTAGTAGCATTATACAAATGATACTGTCTTGGTTTTATATATCTGGCTAGTGAGGTAGCTTTAACAAATGTTTTAATTTGCAGATAATTTTATATTTACTTACATTCTATATATTTTATATTTATATTTTTTGGCAGATATTTTTATATTGTTTTGGAGTAGATTTAATGATTTTTGCCAGTGACCGTGATGAGTATTTTTGAACAAGGAGACTTGAGTGAGTCTCAGCTACAGAGTGAATTCCAGGTCAGCATGGGTGAGAACCTGTCTCAAATAAAAGAAAAAAGAAAAAAACTTTTATTTCATGGAATATGACGATTACTGGTGACACATGTATTGAGTTTTCTTGGTAGAGTGGTGAGAAGATAAATGTTTCTGATTACATGCTTTTCTTATGTGCTAATAGTATTCCTTATGTGTGTTTGAGTGTGTATAGATGCATACATGCACACAGTCTGTTAGAGCATAACTTTGGGTGTCATTCCTCAGGTGCCATCCACTTTTTTGCAGACAGGGTTTCATTGGCCTGGAGCATGCTAATTAGGATAGATTGGCCAATAGGTGTGCCCCAGGAATCCTCTTTGTCTCCGTCTCCCCAGAAGTGCAATTACAAGCACACACTACCATATCCTGCACTGTTACATGGGTTCTGGGGATCAGATGCTGGTCCTTATACTTATGAACCAAGTAGTGTCCTAACCTAGCTGTTTCTCCAGCTCATATTTCTTTTTCTTTTTAAATTTTTATTTACTTAGAAAGAGGGAGAGGGAGAAAGAAGTATGAGGTTGCTGGAATGAACTCCAGACATTCTGTCTTAAGTGGCTTCTGGGGAATTGAGCCCAGGCCATTAGGCTTTGCAAGCACCAATAACTGCTGAGCCATCTCTCCCTATTTCCAGTGTTTCCAAAATATATTCTTATTGTTTATTTTTTTCTAATGAATGAACTTTGACTCTAGATTTTTTTCCCCATTTTTTTCATAGCTATGATACTTGGGTCCATAGTAATGATGTTGATGCTGAAATTGAAGATCCACCAATTCCAGAAAAGCCATGGAAGGTAATTGGGTTTGTAGAAAGAATGATTCTTCTATAATCTGATAACCCTTCTTGGCCATTCTTTAACAAATGCATTTATTTATACTTTGGACACAGGGTATCAGATACTCTGTAGCCCAGGCTATCCTGGAGCTTAATATGCAGCCCTGGTTGACCTTGAATTTGCAGTGAACCCAGCAGTGCTGAGATTGCAGGAGTGTGGGGAATTCCTTTACACAGAGCTGCAGAATGATGATCTCTGTACTGTCCTCCATGTGAGAGAATGTCCACCTTCATGAAGACCTTAATTTTTGGTCTTAGATGCTCATGCCCATTGTGGTGGTTGAGAGGAATCCAAGGCTGTCATATGATTAGTGAAATGGGAGGCGTGGAGTTGGTCTTCATCTTTGCTGTCCTTTTGGAAGTTTATAAACAGTACACCAGAGTATCATAATATGCTTTTAAAACATTGTTACACCAGGTATGGTCCCCCACTCAGGAGTTTGAGGCAGGAGGATCACTGTAAGTTCTAGGCCAACCTGGAATAACAGTGAATTCCAGACCAGCAAGGGCTCTAGAGGGAGACTTCTAAAAAAGAAAAAAAAAACCCAAAAAAATCATTATATCAGTAAGAATCTGAGTATTAATTTTCTCCCACCCTATCTTTTATATAATATTTATTTATTTATAAGTAGAGAGAGATAAAAGAGAGACAGAATGGGCTTGGCAGGGCTTCCAGCCACTGTAAATGAACTCCAGATGCATGCACCACTTTGTGCATCTGGGTTTATGTGAGTACTGGGAATCAAAACTCTGGTGGTTAGGTTTTACAGGCAAGTGCCTTAACCGCTGAGCAACCTATCTCCAGCGTATATTTTTTGTTTTATTTTGGTTTGTTTTTTTGATGGTGCTTGGGGAGTGAAACTCAGGCCTCATACTTGATATTTTTCCCAACTTTAAAATGAGAAATAATTTTTAAAAAATATTTTTTATAGCCCGGCGTGGTGGCGCACGCCTTTGATCCCAACAGAGGTAGGAGGATCACTGTGAGTTCGAGGCCAGCTTGAGACTACAGAGTGAATTCCAGGTGAGCCTGGGCTAGAGTGAGACCCTACTTCGAAAAAGAAAAATGTAACTATATATATTAATTGATTTTTGTTAGAGAGAAAGAGTACGTGGGCACTCCAGGACCTCTTGCCACTGCAATGAACCCTGGATGCATGTGCCATTTTTTGCATCTGGCTCTATATGTGTACTGGAGAGCAAGTGTCTAACCATTTGGCCATCTTTCTATTGCCTAGAAAAAAATTTCAAAATCACAATAAAAGTAAAAAGCAATGTGCTGCTTTATTTCTTTATTCATTGATTGCTATTATTGCTTAATTCAGTCATTTAGAGACAGGGTCTTATGTAGCCCAGGTTGGTCTCAGATTTCTCTGCATAGCTAAGTATGACCTTGAATTTCTGATCCTCCTGCCTCAATCTCCTTAGTGCTGGAGTTACAGGTATGCAGGGTTATGTGGTGTTGAGGATCCAACTCACAGGCTTGTGCATGGGAGGCAAGTACTCTACTAGCTGAGCTACTTCCCCATCCCTAGAAATGTTTGGTGGCAGTAAAAAATGTACCCCAGCCTGTGCATGCTAGTCAAGCACCTACCACTGAGCTATGTGTCACCAGACAGGAAATTCCTTATTGAAGCACTACTGTTATCTCTCAGATGGCGTGTCTCATCTTGTTCTTCTCATAAGCAATATTTACATATGCTTTTTTTTTTGTTTTGTTTTGTTTTTCGATACCGAGTCTCATTGTGTAGTCTAGCCTAGCCTGAGATTTGCAACAGTCCTCTTACCGCGTCCTCTCCAGTGCTGGGATAACTGGTGTGGGCCACCATGCTCAGCTATACATTATAGCTATTACCTGTTTGTGAGGTATAAGGAAGACTTCAAATAGAATCAAATTTGGATTTAGTTTTTGTGGAATTATGCCTCTAATATTTTAGACCACATACTTTATCACTGAGTTATATTCCCAGCCTAAATTACTGATTTTTTTTTAACTTGGTTTAACATATTTTTAATTGTATAACCTTGAGGACAGATTTCACATGTTCAAGGTGGGATTAAAAAATAGAGTCTTGGGCTGGAGAGATGGCTCATCGGTTAAGATACTTGTCTTTAAAGCTCAGTGTTCCAGGCTCAGTTTCCCCAGTTACCCATGATGAACCAATCTGGACTTTGGTTTCAGTGGCTGGAAGCACTGCCATGCCCATTCTGTCTTTCTGTGTGTGTTGGTCTCTCACCTTGCAAATAAAATTAAAAAACTGAGTCTTGTGGCTGGAGAGATGGCTCAGTGGTTAATGTAATTTTCTGCAAAGCATAATGAACTCGGTTTTATTCCCCAATACTCACATAAAGTCAGATGCACAAAGTGGTGCATACATCTGGAGTTCATTTGCAGTGGCAAGATACTGTGGTGTGCCCATTCTCACTCTCTTGCTCTAAGGTAGGAGGACATGCAATGAAAACTAGAAAAGATTAAATCACAGCTCTGATATCACTCCTGGTATTGTTTCATTAGTCAGTCTTGATGTATTGGAGTCTTCAGTCAATCTTTTTCTTCAGAATACTTTAATAAAAGTGCAAGTGCTTTTATTGTTTATGTTGATATTTGATGTGGTCTTAGGTTCATGTGAAATGGATTTTGGACACTGATATTTTTAATGAATGGATGAATGAGGAAGATTATGAAGTGGATGAGAACCGGAAGCCAGTGAGTTTTCGACAGCGAATTTCAACAAAGAATGAAGAGGTATTTTTTTTAAATGTCCTAAATGTTTTCTCATCTTCATTGATAAACTCTTAATGTACATACTAAGTTGCATCAAACATTATGTACACATAAAAGTCATTAAATGGCTGTAACAAACATCTGGTCACATCTCATCAGAATATGGAAAGATCTTTAAGATTTTTTAAAACATATTTTATTTATTCACTTTCAAGCAGATAGATAGAGAAAGAGAACACTGGGGCCACCACCTTGTGGGTCTGGCATATGTGGGTACTGGAGAATTGAACCTGGGGCCTTAGGCACTGGAGGCAAGGGCCTTAACCGCTGAGCCATCTCTCCAGCCCCAATCTTTAAGATTTAAAGTGGCTCATACAGTACAGTAATGGTATAGGTGATTTCATCCACTAGATCTGAGTTTTAAATTTTTTTAGCATGTGATACGTGTGTCATATGTGTGTTTGTAGTGATGTCAGTATACATGAATATGTGGGCACATGACTGTAAATCAAAGGTCAATAATTTTGAGTGTCTTTAATTATACTGCACCCCTCTGCCCTCACATGTTTTTTGGAGACACAATCATCTTATATACATCTGGCTAGTCTGAAACTAGCTGAGGTTGACCCTCTCGCTTGCATCTCTAGAGTGCTGAGATTACAGTTGCCTGTGTCTACCCCCACACCCAATTTTTTTTAAGTCTTAAATATATATTTATTGTCCATAATGAGTTACATTATTCAGTGGGCAAACAATGAGTTGTTATCCCCAACTCCCCAATGCCCCCCATCCCCAATCAGCTGGATATCCTCCTCTGTGGGGCGTCTGGATCAGTCCTTGTGGCAGGGGACCTTGGATAGCCTAGTATTCAGCCCGGTCCTCCTGGCCCAAGTGTGTTGTTACTGAAGGGTGCCATGCCTCTGGATAGTCTCCCCCACCATGGCTCTTAAAATCTTTCCGCCCCCTCTTCCACATAGTTCCCTGAGTCTTGGTGGATGAGTATTAAGGCTGCTTTAAGGTTGTGAGTTTAGGGGTTTTTGTGTCAAAGATCGTTGGTTTCTGTCTCACTGGCTTATCTTACTGTGTAGATTGAATGTCTGTGGCTGTGGGTCCCTCGTTTCTCCCGTCATTCTCTGCGGGGTTCCATATGGATCCTCCACGGTATGACTGTGGTGGCTCCTCTCGCCAGAATCTCAGGTATCGGCCTACAGTCGGTTAGTAGGGTTAGATGGGCCCCAGCTCTCTCGGTGCATCCTGAAAAATACAAGCACAATCTCTATCGGAGAGTGAGGTCAGTGTAGGTTAACAAATATACACATTTCTGGTTTACCTAGATTCTATTTTTAGTAGCCTCCCCATCAATCGCTCCCATAGTGCATCTTGTCTTGGGAGCCCAAGAGTACGGGATCCGGTGACTATCGTCCTGAATCCCAAGTTTCAGACAAGGGGTCCCCCTCACTAAGTGGAAAATTGGCCGAATTTGAAAGCTGTTGATTGTCTCCCCCAGGCCCAGGCTCCTCCATTGCACAAGAGCTCCTTTCTTGGTTTGCTGTTCTCTCCCAGTAGGGGGTGTGGTCAGCCTACTCACGACTGCAGATTGTGTTTTGTGTCAGTGGTCTCTGTTTACTCCAGCTGTTGTTGATCATTTTCCCCTGGCAGCCTGTGCAGTGCCTTCTAGTACTACATTAACTGCCTTCTGGGGGCTGGATACCGTTCCGAACGTTGAAGGGTCTCTCGATGCTGGTCGATGGCATTCTGTGGTTTCTTCAGCAACAGGGTTTTGCCTCAGGCCTAGGGAGGGCACCCAAGAGCTTTGACAGAATTCTGTCTTGTTGGAATCTCATGAGTTGCTTTGGTCAACAGCTCAGCCCCACACCCAATTTTATGTAGTCCTTAAGATTAAATTTAGGGCTTTGTACATGTAAGCACTCCACCCACTCATCCACATCCTCAGTTCTCTACCTTATTTTTTGTGATAAGGTTAGAGTATACCAGGTAGGGTTAAGTAGCTAGCCATGGAGCCCCAGGAACCCTCCCTTCTCCACCTTCCCCATGCTGGGTTTATAGGCATGTATCTCTATGATGAGTATTTACTAGGATGTTAGCTACGAACTCTGCTTTGTATAGTAAGCACTTTTCATAGTTAGCCCTATGCTGCTGAGATAGACATCCAAACCAGGCACAGTTACGAGAGGAAAGGATTTATTGAAGTAATACATCCAGGGAAGTTCCAGAATGGCAAAAGATGCTGGCCCCCTTTCAAAGGTCCTAGTAGAGAGAGAAACCCATTACCAGCAACTAAGTACAGTCAAACAGGCACTCCATAGGAACTCAGGCTTGAGCTCAGACTGCTCTTTGTATATGTATAGCTGGAATTTCAGATCTACATCCAGAAATAATTTAGGGCTGAACTCTAGGATCCAGCCAGGCAGCTAGAGAAAAACTTTAATAAGCACTTGAATCTATTGGGGGACATCCATTTAAACTACCACAGCATTTTACCCATTGAGCCATCTCCTTGGTTCTGTCCCACCCCCTCCCACTTGCTCCCCACCCCCAAGGGTCTCACTTTAGCCCCAGGTTGACCTGGAATTCCCCCTGTAGTCCCAGGATGAATTTGAGCTCACATCCATCATCCTACTTCTGCCTCCTGAGTGCTGGGATTAAAAGCATGTGCTACCATGTCCAACTGGCTCTGGTTTTTTTTTTTTTTTTTTTTTCCGAGGTAGCTCTAGTCCAGGCTGACCTGGAATTCACTATGGAGTCTCAGGGTTGCCTTGAACTCACAGCAATCCTCCTACCTCTGCCTCCCAAGTGCTGGGATTAAAGGTGTGCGCCACCACGCCCAGCTTGGCTCTGAGTTTTAATTAATTAATTTATTAATTTTTTTTGAGGTAGGATCACACTCTAGCTCACGTTGACCTGGTTTGTTTGTTTATTATTTATTTATTTATAATTATTGAGGTACTCTAGCCCAGGATGACCTTGCACTCTGTAGTCCCAGACTGGTATCAAAACCAATGGTGATCCTCCTACCTCTGCTTCGGCTGGGATTAAAGGTTTGTGCCACCACATCTGGTATTCTTTATTTTTATAATTGGGTCTATTTTTTTATTTATTAGAACGAGAGGGGGGGCAGGCAGACACAGAGAGAGAGAATGGCGCACCAAGGCCTCCAGCCATTGCAAATGAACTCCAGACACATAAACCCTCATGCATCTGGCTGTATATGAGCACTGGGGAATTGAACTCTGGTCCTTCTGCATTGCAGGCAAACGCCTTAACCGCTTAGCCATCTCTTCAGCCAGGGCCTTTTTTTTTTAAATCTGTTTTCAGTTTTTCCTCTCTTTGTTTTGGAATTTGACTACTAAGATTTTATTTATATTTAATCTTCCTTTATAAACATTCTATAGATTTGTCTCCCATACTACATTTTTTTCCATTGTAATTTTTCCACCCTGTGCAGGAAATTAAACCCAAGGCCTTGCACCTGCATGTCCTCTACCACTTATAGTAATATCTCTCCTTCAGAGTAATTTCTAATACTGCACACTTTTATAGGATTTGACTCTATTTTGTAGTTCAGTAGCATGTTTCATGTTGGTAGTAGTTTTTGAAAATGTTTTGCTCATCTGAGAGCACAAAATGGGAGCTGTCATAGCTTATAGTTAGACAAGGTTTGCTCATGTATCTGTCTTACATTACTTGCGTACTTGTGGGATTGTGACAGGCATTACACTGATAATGTATCTCACCTGGAAGGTCAGGATCGTGTCTTCATTTCTTGTGGTTGTTGGATGCTTAAAAGTTGTGTCTTCCATTCACTCTGAACCAGAGGAGTTTGTATCCAAACTCACCTTTGGGCTTGAGCTGATACCTTAAAAAAGTTGGCTGATACTTATTTCCATTTACTTTTTCCTAGCCAGTCAGAAGTCCAGAAAGGAGAGACAGAAAAGCATCAGCTAATGCCCGGAAGAGGAAGCATTCTCCTTCGCCTCCTCCTCCCACACCCACAGAGTCACGGAAGAAGAGTGGGAAGAAAGGGTAAGTGTCTGTAACTGGAATAGAATTCAGTAAAAGAAACTCCATATGACTGCAGAGTTAGTTTGACATTTTGCCAGTCATGTCATACCTTGACTTGTTTGAAATCTTGTCCTTTACAGGCATTTTAGGTTATGTTTATACAAAAGCACTTTGAACACAAATCTTTTTTTTCTGTGCATATATTGAAAAATGTGGCTTACTGTTAAACCTAAGAAATATATCCTGAGGGTGACATTTGCATGTTTTCACATAGCACTTATGAAGCAAAGGTACGACAATGACCATATGTTTGAGGCCAGCCAGGGCTACATAGTGAGAACCTATCTCAGAAGACTCCAAAACAAAACAATAAAATGGCATCAGATCTACTGTATGTAGTTCATGTCTGTAATTGGAGTCCCTGCCCCATTGGTGATCAGATTGACTCCTAGAAGAGAGATGCTCTGTGGCTCTGTGAGGTGTGACAGTTTAGGGCTTTGTGTACAGCAGTGATTCTCCTTGAGTGATCGTGATTTCCATTGAATATACTGTTGAATATACAATATAGGGATTGAATGAAACTTTTTTTTTTTAAATAAATATTTTATTTATTCATTTTCAAGCAGAGAGAGAGAGAGAGAGAGAGAGAGAGAGAGAGAGAGAGAGAGCGAGAGCACCAGGGCCACCACTTTATGGGTCTGGCTTATGTGGGACCTGGGAAATTGAACCCGGGGCCTTAGGCACTGGAGGCAAGTGCCTTAACCACTGAGCCATCTCTCCAGCCCTGAATGAAACTTTAATGCCTGTGTACAGTACCTTGTTTGAAAGACATAATTTGATAATTATTACAAATACTTGATAATTTCAGGTTTGCATAGCTTTTGTATTGGTTTGTTTGGTTTTTTTGGTGGTATCTTACTCTAACTTAAGCTGACTATAGTTTACTCTGTAGCCTAGGCTGGCTTGAACTCATGGCATTTCTCCTACTTCAGCATCCTGAGTGTTGGGATTAAAGGGTGAGCCACCATATGTGGCTTTCAAACTATATGTGTGTGGGGGGGCTGGAGAGATGGCTCGGTGGTTAAGGCACTTGCCTCCAGTGCCTGAGGCCCCGGGTTCGATTCCCCAGGAGACCCACATAAGCCAGACCCACAAGGTGGTGGCCCTGGTGTGCTCTCTCTCTCTCTCTCTCTCTCTCTCTCGCTCTCTCTCGCTCTCGCTCTCTCTTTCTGCTTAAAAATGAATAAATAAAATATTTTTTCAAAAT
>PVHP010049703.1:0-12079 GCA_004024765.1 Zapus hudsonius
GGGCTTATGGGGGTTATAAGCCAGCTTCCCCTTGCTAGTATTTGGCACACCTTCCTGCCGCTGTTTGCAGTGCTGTGGCAGAGGTGATGTCCAGCCCTCTGCTCATGCCATCGTTTTCCCTGCCAGGATGGAGTCTCCCCTCGAGTCCGTAAGCCAAATAAACCCATTCCTCCACAAGCCGCTTTTGTTTGGGTTCTTCCTGTGCAGCAACTAGAAAGCTGACTGCAACACCCTGACTATATGGATTTTGTAATACTTTTATTTTATTGTGGATCGAGTGAAATTACCAAATTGGTTGTTTCATATTATATAATATATACCATGTTCAAGCACACATTTCTCAAAACATTATTTTCACATTTCCCATCCAAGAAGATCATATATAATGATCTTGAGAGAAAACTTGCCCACATAGTGTGTCTGCACTTTGATTTGACAGGTGGTATCAAATGTTACCTCTAAAGGGAGACATCCCTAGAGTGCAGGGCTATAGCTCTTGACTTTCAAGTGCAAAAATCTTATCACCAAGGAGCATGTCTCATAGGAAATCCAGATAATTCTATATTATTTATTCACCCTCAACACAATGTTGAATAGACTCTTGATGTTTAACCAGTCAAGAGTTGACCTCCTCTGCTTCCCTATGAAAACTTCTGCACTCCAGCAGAGCTTCTTTGATTTCCCTGGTGGCAATTTGATCCTCTAAATTTCAGTGGGGAGTGGGGAGGACTAATCCTTCGGTCATGTCATTTGATCACACCTAGTGGAAAGCCTATCAGCATATCCTCTTGGCAGATGCAATCGGTCAGGAAATTCTGGCTCGACTTTAAGGTATATCTTCTACTCAGCCATTTCTCACCCTTAGCCACTGCCACCACACTCCAAGCCACTATCCTGTATCCGCTGAAATGCTGCTGCTGATTCTCCTAACTATTCTCCTGCCTCCTGACATCCTCTCTGCCTCCTGTGCTTTTCTATCTATCTATCTATCTATCTATCTATCTATCTATCTATCTATCTATCTATCTATCTATCTATCTATCTATCATCTATCTATAGCACCTGGAGCAATGGGACAGGGGGAGAGTGGAGAATGACTCTTTATGGCTGTTTATATGATCAAGGTTTCTTTTTAAGGTGTTCTAAATTATCTAAGTTTGAAATAAGGTGTTGGTTACACAGGTTTATGACTTCCCTAAGTACTACTATTCTAAATACTTTTGAAAAATAATTAAGAGAGAAATGTCTACGATGTTATTCCTTTTGCAAGATAACAAGTAAGTCTGATGCAGTTTAATGGTTCTGGCAGAACATATGGAGATCGTAAAACAGAGAAGAAGGACTTGATTACTCACAGCCCAGGAAACACATGATTGTGTTTGGTGCTAGTTTCCTGAGCTCCACTTTCCACAGAGAGATCTAGACCTGGCCAATGTCTTGTCTGTCCACAAGGGGCAAAAGAAGAACCCTGATTTTAGGAGCTCACTTTTTTTTTTCTTCTGGGTGCAAGCATTCTTACTACTTGATCTGTGTGGGGACTTTGCCCATATTTTCTGTGATGGTTAAGTTTTGATAACAACTTGACCTTTCAAGTAATCTTGGGTGGGTCTCTTAGGATGTTTACAGGAAGGCAGCCTCTCAGCAAGGGGAAGTATGTAAAGAAGCTCAAAGAAGCTAGAAGTAAACATGCTTTCCTGTGTGGGTAGTGCAGGAAGGAAATTCCAGAGACTCAGGAAGCCATTAAGTCTGGGATAGGGTTGCACGACCCCACCCTAAGACTATATAAAGGAGAAGAAATTCTCTTTGGCCCTCCTGCCTGTTTGTGTGTATGGTATTAGTGATGGGTTTCTCTCTCTGCTTGGACCTGTGAAAGAGGACCAGCTGCCTTCACCTTTATGGAACTTCCCCTGGATCTGTAAGTTGAATAAATCATTTCCTCCCATAAATTGTGCCTGGTTCAAAGATTCATCCCAGCGGTGTGTGGCTGAATGCAACAGAATTTGGTATCAGGAGTGGAGTGATTCGCTGAGGTGAATCTGACCATGTGAATTTTGATCTTACGGAACTCGTATGCTGGAGGAATGACATGGACTTGGTACTTGCAACTGAAGATGCCTTCCAGAGCGATAAGCCAAGTTTTATAGACTAATCTGGTGAGAATTTGGAAATGCTCAGCGTAGAGAGAATTACATTTGAGGCTTGGCTTGTGAATTTTCTAGGGGAAGGAGAGACTTCAGAAAACCTTAATAGAAGTGTGTGTCTGGGTCAAAGGGTGGATGTGTCCTACTGCCCATGCCCAGAGAGTTTGACCAAGGTTAAATTCAAGTAATGGACAGTGTGCTTGGCTATGGATATGGGACTGAGAATTTAAGATTTGAAGTTAGGGGCTGGAGAGATGGCTCAGCGGTTAAGGCACTTGCCTCTAGTGCCTAAGGCCCCGGGTTCAATTTCCCAGTACCCACATAGGCCAAACCCACAAGGTGGTTGCCCTGGTTCTCTCTTTCTCTCTCTTTCTCTCTCTCTCTCTCTCTCTCTGTATCTCTCTGCTTGAAAATGAATAAATAAAAAATATTAAAAAAAAAAAGATTTGAAGTTAGAAAAACCTCAAAGCAAGTTTAATTTACTGGCAGAGACTGGCTTTTGATTATTATTACTAAAACATAATGACATAGATGTAAATAGAAACTTTATACATGATTTTTTTTTCACTAATGAAGATGATAAGTTTGTTTGGTCCACAGGTGTCAAGCCTTGACACTCACTGCAGTTTGTGGTGGTACACAGTGATGGGCACAGGACAGAACAGCAGACCAAAGACCAAAAGGTGACAGACAACTGCTCACAATACCTGACCAGAAAGCCTCGGGTAATCAATTTCCACAAATGCAACAATTACAAACATTACTTATACACCATTGTTCAGTAGGGTGATAAACCCATAAACCATCTTTATTACTGGCTTTCTGTATGGTGATGAGAGGGTCTTCTCTAGACTTTCTTTTTTTAATATTTTATTTATTCATTTTCAAGCAGAGACAGAAAGAAAGAGAGAGAGAGAGAGAGAGAGAGAGAGAGAGAGAATATGCACCAGGGCCACCACCTTGTGGGTCTGGCTTATGTGGGTCCTGGGGAATTGAACCTGGGGCCTTAGGCACTGGAGGGAAGTGCCTTAACTGCTGAGCCATCTCTCCAGCCCTCCTCTAGACTTTTATAGGTTGGGCTTATAAAGCCTTTCTAGGTGATCTGCTCCTGAGTTTTCTTTGGACCACAGTGTGGGGAAGACTATATCTGAGGTGAGCCAATTTACACAGTTGGCACCTCTGAATACAATCCAGGTGCATAGGGAAGGGAAACTGTATCTGAACTGGCGCTATATAAACCGTGAAGTACCACTTGGCATTTGAGGAATAGTTTTGATTTGTTAAGATTTTATTTTTAAAAAAAACTATACAATAAATGCAGTTATGAAAATCAATTTACTTCAAATATTATTAATTATTTATGTTAATAGTTTATATATTAAAAGATATAATGAGATATGTCTAAAATTTTACAGGACTTTTAGCTATATACATAAATGGAAAGTAATCACCTCAGGAACATCTACAGCTACTTGTTCATTTCAAGAGGTGACTCAAACAATATTTAATGATCTCACCATATTGTTTTAAAGGTAGCTATTATTTGGCAATAGATATTCATGTAATAAGTAATAATCAAATTTTATTTTTAAACTAGTTTAAGCAGTGAAGCAGCAAATAAAATACCTTCCTTTTACCCCTCCTACAGTGATTACCTCAGGAAAGATTGGAGGTTTTAGGCAATTTCTAAATCCTTAATAGCTCAATGCCTCAGAAAATTGACTCTGGTTAATTTTAATATAATTTCAAAAAATGTTGTTTATACTTTGCCATTTCCTTATAGCTTCAGTGTGTCATTCCCTTTTTAAGGTCTTTAGACCATGAGGAGAGTTAATCTCTTTTAAATTAATGTATATGCATATGATATGGTCATAGACATGAAACCAACTAAGGAACTCACAGGAGGGGAGAAAAGTAGGGAAGGGAGAATTGGACTGGGGAATATAATCAACATACGACATGTACTTTTATGAAAACTCAAAGAATAAATATATTTAAGCAAATTCATAAGTCACACACACAATAAAAATACTCACGTGCAGAATCTGAGATTCTAGAACCTTCCTAACCTAAAGATTTCACTTTCCCAAAGCATCCAATGTCCTTCTTCCTTAGCACTTCCTCCTGTGGTTTTCAGCTTCCTTCCAGGGCCATGTAGCTCTGGCAGGTCTCAGGTCTCATGTGTAAAGTTTGGGAAGATCATTAAAGTCACAGACCCATCAAAGAAAACACAGATGTTATCACGTTTTGCCACAATTGAGCATTGTTAATCCATAGTAATAGCCCATTCTCAATTAAAATAAGCTACACAAAAATGAAATGGATAAAAAACAGCATTAAAATGGTTTTAATAAAAGCTGAAAATATTTACAAAAGACCCCAACATTTTCAAAGAAAGAAAAAATGTATTTCTCATGTAATGTTTAAATTTCCCAATCATAGAAAGCCAACTAGACAAACATCCCAAAACAGATGATGCCTAGTGATGAGGATGTTTTACTTGTTTTTGCAAGTTCTCTATAAATAATTATTTCTGAAAATACATCCTAAAGCCATCATCAGTGAGAGGCAATAGGGAAACAGGTGTTGACTTGCTCAGCAGGGACCCCCAGGCTAAAATGCATTCCCACTCAGAATGCCCACACCACAGAGCTCCATGCAACTTAGCGTCAGATGCTGTTAATCATTTCAGTATTTAAAGTGTCTCCTTGGAAAGTCTAGCTGAAGAAGTATACTGATTCATGTGGGCTAAAAATATGCTCATAATTCATAACCTGTTTTTTATTAAAGACAATAATGAAGTTGCAGGAGAAGACTTGAGATGATCCGGATTCTTCCACAGCAACCCTCCATTTTCATATCTTTTTTGGCCTCATCAACAATGTCATAAGCCTCTCCCTGGTTTGAGGTGGCTATTTTCCTGGAAGGTTTCTCAACACAATGTGAAGAGACATACTGCAAAATTCTAGAATGTGAGGTGGGGCGGATAATCATGGTGGACTAGTAGCAGCCTCGCCAGGACTCTTGTCAAAAAGGTTTGATTTTTCAGCTGGAATCCAAACCCGGGACCTCAGCTGGCCTTGAACCCAAACCTACCATCTCCCCAACTCCACGCTAGCCAGGGGGTCAGGACTCCCCAACTGCTTTCTACTCGGCAGAGGAACAAAGCGCTGCCCTTCCCCCACTCCTAGCTCCCGCTCCCGCCAGTGACATTATCTCCTGTCCAGTGCTGCCCGAGAGCTCTTGCCAGCTGAGCACCTCTCCCTCCCAGGGCCCTCTTCCTTCAGCCTCCCTCCAGTGATTATTGGGCGCACTTCTCCCTGAGACCCCCCACATACACTGCAGACATGCTCCTCGGGCAAACTAGCCTAGCGCAGTTCCCGGAGCGCACTCCAGAACGCAGCTGCCGGGTGGCGCTAGGCCTTAGGCACCTGGGAAACTATGCCAGGGCTGGGAGGGCAAAGGCGGCTTCAGCGGGCACCGGGGACCACGTGCCACTGACCCTCCAGCTATTCTTGGGGGCACTTCTCCCTGAGACCCCCCCCCCAAATACACGGGCAGACACGCTCCTCGGGCAAACTGAACTAGCGCGGTTCCCGGAGTGCGCGCCGGACCGCATCTGCCGGGTGGAGGCAGGCCTCAGGCACCGTGGAACCTCTGCCAGTGCTGGGAGGGCAAAAGCGGTTTTGGCGGGCACCAGATAGGAGGGCACAGTCATGTGGGATAACACTGGGCACTATAGTTGCAGTGCTGGGACTGTGTTTCTACTGCAGCATACCATTTGAACACAAAGCCAAAATTTCAGAAGATCCTGCAAGAGATATCCCACAAAAAAGAAACAAGAAATCTACCTCAGAAGGATACCAGAGACCAGACACAACAATTCCAGTCAGTGCGCTACTAACAGCAGCAGAGACAACAACCCCTATTACCCCTACAACATGGCAGGGCTTAAAGCAAACCTCACAGTTATATCACTGAATATTAATGGACTTAACTCCCCTATAAAAAGACACAGACTTTCAGGGTGGATCAGAAAAATGGACCCCTCCATCTGCTGCCTTCAGGAAACGCATTTTACTTCTAAATACAGAAATCTTCTTAGAGTAAAGGGATGGAAAACAGATTGTCAGGTATGTGGAAGTAAAACGAAAGCAGGTGTGGCTACATTAATATCTGACAAAATAGACTTTACACCAAAATCAATTAAAAAGGATAAGGAAGGTCACTTCTTACTCATCAAAGGAAGGATCCAGCAGGAAGATATCACCATCATTAACATATATGCACCAAATTCGGGTGCAACACAGTTCGTAAAGGAAACCCTACTAAAAATAAAGCAGAAATAGACTCTAATTTCATCATAGTAGGTGACTTTAATACACCTCTATCAGCTCTAGACAGATCAACCAAACAGAAGATCAGCAGGGACATAATGGAGCTTAATGGCACCATTGACAAGCTGGAGATAACAGATATTTACAGAACGTTCTAACCCCAAAGACACAGAATATACATTCTTCTCAGCAGCGCATGGGACTTTTCCTAAAATTGATCACATCTTATGTCACAAATCCTCCCTAAACAAATTCAGGAAGATTGATGTAGTTCCTTGCATCATATCAGACCATAGTGCATTAAAGGTAGAAGTTAAGAGTGGAACAGGATCCAGAAAATACACAAAGTATTGACGCCTGAATAATTTGCTCATAGAAAATGATTGGGTCATCCAAGAAATAAAACAGGAAATTCAGAATTTCCTAGTATTAAATGATGACGATAACACATCATACCAGAACTTCTGGTACACAATGAAGGCAGTCCTGAGGGGAAAGTTCATCGTGCTAAATGCCTTCATATCAAAGACAGAGAGGTCTCATACCAATTGCCTAACCACCCACCTAAGATCATTGGAACAGATGGAAAAAGCTAACCTGAGGAGCTCAAACGAAAGGAAATAATTAAAACCAGAGCTGAGATTAATGAATTGGAAATAAAGAAAACAATTAAAAAATAGATAAATCAGAGTTGGTTCTTTGAAAAAGTTAATAAAATTGACAAACCCCTGGCCAATCTAATCAAACACAGTAATGAGAAAGCCCAAATCAACAAAATAAGTAAGGATAATGGTGAGATCACAACAGATCCTGAAGACATTGGAAAAATCATCACGTCATATTTCAAAAACTCTATTCCACAAAATTAGAGAACCTGGAAGAAATGGATAAGTATTTGGACACCTACCAACTGCCAAAACTTAATCCAGAACAGATAAGAGCATTAAATAAACCTATCACACCCACAGAGATTGAAGATGTAATCAAAAACCTTCCCAAAAGGAAAAGCCCAGGACCAGATGGTTTCACAGGTGAATTCTACCAAGCCTTCATCACAGAGCTGAAACCACTCTTTCTGAAGCTTGTTAGAAGCATAGAAAAAGAGGGGAGTCTACCAAACACCTTCTATGAAGCTACCATTACCCTAATCCCCAAACCAGACAAAGATGCAACAAGAAAAGAGAACTATAGACCCACTTAACTCCTCTGAACTCAGCTCCCCTATCGTGTCACGTCTCAGGGGAAAACGAGAAGATATTGATGCACCTACTTCTATACCCACTCTCCCCCTCAGAACCCAGATTGGCCCGGAGGGCCGTACTATTCAATATTGGCCATTCTCTGCAGCGGACCTTTATAACTGGAAGGTCCACAACCCCCCTTTTTCTAAGGATTCCCTTGCCTTAACCAGTCTAATAGAGTCTATTCTGCTGACACATTGACCCACTTGGGATGATTGCCAGCAACTTTTACAGGCCCTCCTGATGTCAGAGGAAAGACAACGAGTCTTCCTGAAAGCTCGCAAAAACGTTCCTGGGGATAATGGACAACCTACTCAATTAACCCCTGAGATTGATGCTGTTTTTCCCTTAACTCGTCCCGACTGGGACTATAACACTCGGGAGGGAAGGGAACGATTCCATGTCTATCGCCAGGTTCTCCTAGTGGGCCTCAGAGCAGCAGGCCGGAGGCCCACTAATTTGGCACAGGTGAGATCGATTACCCAGGGGGCAGATGAAAGTCCGGCAGCATTCCTAGAGAGGCTGAAAGAAGGCTACAGGATGTATATTCCCATTGACCCTGAATTGCCCAAGAATCGGGGGAGTTTCTCTATGGCTTTCATATATCAGTCTCCACCAGACATAAGAGCAAAGTTGCAAAGGATGGAGGGACTACAAGGTTAGACCCTACAGGACTTGTTGAGGGAAGCAGAGAAAGTATTTAATAAAAGAGAGACGCTAGAAAAAAGAGAAGAAAGACTTAGAAAGTTGCAGGAGGATAGAGAGAATAAAAGAGATAAACGAAGGAATAAAGAATTGACTAGAATACTGGCCACTGTAGTGCAGGAAGGTCAGAATAGAAAGGGGAGAGATAGGATGCAGCCTCATATTGAGTGCGAACAATGTGCCTATTGTAAAGAAAAAGGCCACTGGGCAAAGGAGTGCCCAAAGAAAAACACTTGTGCGTATTATAAAAAAAAAAAAAAGGAACATCATCTCCGGGAGTGTACTAAGAGGCCAAGAGCACCCCCTAGAGCCAAAGTTCTGTCATTGGAAGATTAGGACCATCAGGGCCAGGAGCCCCTCCCCCTGAGCCCTGGGTAACCTTGAGAATTGGGGGGCACCCGTTACTTTCTTAATAGATATTGGAACACAACATTCTGTCCTGACTGAAGCTGAAGGGCCTTTGAGTTCAAAAACAGATTGGGTCCAAGGAGCCACTGGTGTAAAACTTTAAAAATGGACAACTGAGAAATGTCCAGCTGGCCTCAGGTACCGTTACCCACTCCTTCCTGCTGGTGCCGGACTGCCCCTACCCTTTGTTGGGGAGGGATCTTCTGACCAATGTAGGAGCTCCTATTCAATTCCACCCTGGGGCCGCCACTGTCCGGGGAAATAAAGGAAAACCACTTCAAATATTAAATGTAAAATTAAAAGATAAATATCGACTGTTTCAAAAGACAGGGGCTAAATCGAGCCTAGACTCCCATTGGCTAAAAGAATTTCCTGAATCATGGGCAGAGACTGGAGGAATGGGACTAGCCATATATCAGGCACCCATCGTGGTCACTTTAAAGCCCACTGCAGTACCGATATCAATCAAACAATATCCAATGACTGCTGAGGCTAAAGAAGGAATAAGGCCACATATAAGGAGGCTTCTGAACCTTGGCATCCTACAACCTTACCATTCACCCTGGAATACTCCATTGCTACCAGTAAAAAGCCAGGGACAGGGGATTACAGGGCAGTCCAGGACTTAAGAAAAGTAAATAAAAGAGTTAAAGAAATATATCCGACAGTGCCTAACCCCTACAATCTTCTCAGTACTTTACCCCCTACTCATACCTGGTACACTATCTTAGACTTAAAGGATGCCTTCTTTTGCTTAAGACTGAGTCCCATAAGTCAGCCTTACTTTGCCTTCGAATGGAAGGACCCGGAGCAGGGGCTGTCAGGACAACTGACTTGGACCCATCTACCCCAAGGGTTCAAGAACAGCCCTACCTTATTTGATGAGGTTCTACACCAGGATTTAGCCCCTTTTAGAAAAAACCATCCCCATCTACCCTTTTTGCAGTATGTGGATGACTTGCTACTGGCCGCGCCAGATCAGGAAACTTGTCTTAAGGGTACCAAAGAACTGCTTAGGACACTAGGTACCCTGGGATAAAGGGCCTCTGCGAAGAAGGCTCAGATCAGTAAGAAGGAAGTTTCTTATTTGGGATATATTCTGAAAGATGGACAGAGATGGTTAACAGAGGAAAGAAAACAAGCTATATCCCAGATTCCAGTTCCAGAAAATCCTAAACAGGTCAGAGAATTCTTGGGGACAGCAGGATTTTGCAGACTATGGATACCTGGGTTTCCAGAAATGGCTGCTCCCCTGTACCCTTTAACTAAACAAGATGTGTCCTTCATTTGGGGAAAAGAACAACAGCAAGCCTTCTCCAGTATAAAAAGGCCCCTCCTAAGTGCTCCCGCTCTAGGGCTACCTGATGTTACTAAGCCCTTTAAACTTTTCATAGATGAAAAAGGAGGCATCGCCAAAAGAGTGTTGACCCAGAGGTTGGGACCCTGGAAAAGGCCCAGTGCATATCTGTCAAAAAAAACTGGACAATGTGGCAGCCGGTTGGCCACTATGTCTCCGCATGGTAGCAGCCATTGCTAGCCTAGTAAAAGACTCTTATAAACTGACTCTTGGACAACCACTGACTGTGATAACACCTCATGCTGTCGAAACCATAATCAGACAGCCACCTGAGAGGTGGATGTCAAATGTCCGAACAACACATTATCAATCTCTACTCTTAGACAAAGATTGCATTCAATTTGGACCGGCCATCACCCTAAACCCGGCTACGTTTCTCCCCGACACCCGTCAAGAAACAGGTATGGCCCCTCTACATGATTGTCAACAGATCCTGTCTGAAGTGCATGGGGCTCGATCAGACCTTTCAGATGTGCCATTGGAAGGTGCGCAGACTTGGTTCACCGATGGAAGCAGCTACCTCCTGGAAGGAGAACGTAAGGCCAGGGCAGCGGTGGTAGATGGACAATCTGTCATTTGGGCTGGCACACTACCTTCTGGGACTTTAGCCCAAAAGGCTGAAATTATTGCTTTAACTGAGGCCCTAAGGAGGGCAAAGAACAAAAGAATTAATATCTATACTGATAGTAGATATGCCTTTGCCACTGCTCATGTCCACGGAGAGATCTATAGAAGGAAAAGACTTTTAACCTCAGAGGGAAAGCAAATCAAACATAAGGAGAAAATATTAAACCTCCTCCAGGCCCTACTGCTACCCAAAAAGGTCAGCATCATCCATTGTCCAGGTCACCAGAAAGGAGATTCCCCAGTGGCAAAAGGATGAGATAGCACGCCAAGCTGCACTGGGCCCAACTCAAATGATTGTAGCGGCTGAACTCCCTTTAATTGGCCGGAGACCAGAATGGCCATACAAATACTGTGACTTAGAAATAATACAGAAGTTTGGAGCAGATTTTGATAAGGAATCAAACACCTGGAAATATCAAGGAAAGACTGTGTTACCGCAATCCATGGCTGAAATCCTCATTTCTGATCTGCATAAATTAACACATCTCAGCCATAAGAAAATGAGCCTACTGTTAAAGAAGACTCCTATTATATTCCAGGAAGGGAACAATTGTTAAAATTAATAACTGATCGTTGTAAAGTTTGTGCACAGGTGAACGCTCAGCGTCTCAAGCTGCCTACTGGACACTGGCAAAGAGGACAAAGACTGGGAGAACATTGGGAAATTGACTTCACAGAGGTAAAACCTGGATTATACAATAACAGGTATCTGCTAGTGTTTATAGATACTTTCTCAGGATGGACAGAAGCATTCCCTACCCGGAAGGAGACTGCGGCCACTATAAACAAGAAGTTGCTGGAGGAAATTTTTCCCAGGTATGGAATGCCAAAATATCTGGGGACAGACAATGGGCCTGCATTCGTCTCTCAGGTAAGTCAGAAAGTGGCCACATTATTGGGGATAAATTAGAAATTACACTATGCATATATACCCCAAAGTTCAGGTCAGGTAGAAAGAATGAATAAAACAATTAAAGAGGCTTTGACTAAATTAACACTGGAGACTGGCACTAGAGACTGGGTCCAATTACTACCCCTGGCCTTATATCGGGCCAGAAACACCCCCGGACCTCACGGTCTAACTCCTTTCAAAACCCTATATGGGTGCCCACCTTCCGCTATAACCTTTTTTGACTCTCATATTTCATTCCATGCCCCTACCCCTTCCCAACAGGATCATTTAAGAGCCTTACAACTGGTGTAGCAGGAGATCTGGAAGCCTCTTGTGGCAGCCTATAAGGACACCGGGGAGCTCTCTCACCC